>JAUZSV010161380.1:0-13239 GCA_034780495.1 Parotocinclus cesarpintoi | reverse complement strand
GAATGAGTGAGAGGAAAGCCGCGTCGTTACCACTGATAAGAAGCTGATTCTCAACAAAAGTTAAGTGCGTTGTAGCGCATATTTAGTCACTGACATGTACACACTTATTTCTTTACATTTTAGGGGAAGCTGAGCTTCCCTTGCAGTCTTAGAACAATCGCCACTGGCAGGAACATCATAAAACCTGGACGGGCATCAATTATACAAGGAGTCCGAGTGGAATTCATCCTGTAGACTTCTAAGCTCACCAAATGTATATATCCTGTACCTCAGATTGACTTTAGTTGGACTAATTGGTAATTGGTAATTGGTAATTGGTGATTTTAAAGTGTAATTAGTTTGTGAGTGTGTGGATTGGCACCCTGTGAAGGCACTGACCCACCCACAAGGCACTGGCTTTCCCACAACCCTGACTAGGATTTACTGGATATGAAAATGAATGAATGAGTGGGTGAATGTCCATCTCAGTGTCTGCCAGCATGTTGTTTGAAAGTGATACTTCCTGCACCTACTCATACTCTCTCTCTCTCTCTCTCTGTGTGTGTGTGTGTGTGTGTGTGTGTGTTGATCTTTCTGTCTATCCAGTGTTTACATAGTGACCACACTTGTTTATATGAAGCAGCAGTGTCCTTACTCACACGGCTTGTCAGTCACATGAAGAAGGCTTCAAAGCTGGGCACACTGACTCCCAGGTGGCTAACAATGTCAAACTGATCTTCAGCTGCTTAGCAACTGTCATGTCGACCCCATCTTCAGAGAATACAAGGTGTTTCTCTGTGGCTGGCGACACATCTCACCAGGTAGGTCGGTGTCACATAACTGACTAACCAGTCCTAATTAGGACACTTGTATACTTTTGGAGTTAGTGTTGTTTTGTGTGTTTTGACAAATAGTACAGGACACTTGTATCAGAATGACCAGAGCTCAAACTGTAGCATTGCCAAGATGCCAGTGTGGCACTTTTGACCAAGGCCCTTAGCCCACAGTTGGTTAGTTTGAACACTATAAGACTGTATCAGCTGACTAAATAAAGGTAAATGTGAGGCTTGGCCCAACCTCAAGACACCACAGTGGTGGGGCTAACATGTTGAGATGGCTGCAGCTCCTGAACTTCCAACTCAAATTCTAGTAGACTAAATCGGTTCTAATCTGCAGTTTTTTTTGTTTTAATGGTGGGACATTTGTCTTTACCAGTTGGTGCTGCAGGGATTTAATTATCTTATATATTGATAGATTCAACTTTATTGTCATTGCTTAGTACAAAGTTTTATTGCAACTCATCAGTCAATCAGTATAATATCAGTGATTTAATTATTTTCAGAATTTATTTGTATGTTCCCATTTTTAGTTGGGGAACTCCACAATGACAGAATTTGATGATCCATGTTATCCAGCATGATTTTGTAATATTCCATAGAGCGTTTTGTGATGGTATTGAATACTTGGTTGAAAACATTTTTTTTTTCAATTTCAAGTGATCTGATTGATCAAATTATTTTTCTGAATTTTCAGATTGGTAGAAATGTTGAGCAATCCAATTGGCCAAGATTATTTCTGTAATCTTCTGATTGGTTGAAATTTCAAGTTATCTGATTAGCCAAATTATTTTTGTAAAGTGCACTAAATGTTTGTATTTATTTTTTTTTATTTTTATATGGTTAAAATATATCACTATATTTAAAGACATTTTAGGATACACAATATTTATCACAATGTATGTGATCACATACAAAATACATCAGTAGCCACATATTCTTAAATACTACTATTCAAATATCATCCCAAACTTAGTAAAGTGATTTTCATTCACCATGTGTTGCCCTTTGTCAGGTTAAACAGGAATAATTACACTCTTTCTAATGAAATGTAATTAGTGTTCCTTGAGTACTGACGACATCCTTGATATGCTCAGAAAAGCATACTGTAGCACGAAAATATAATTTGTCGCAACAGTTTAAAATACTGTCATATTACCTACCCCTACCTCTGACCTAAAGTATAGTTTATAATTTTAATCACCAAGAGCCTTGTACTTAAGTCACCCTCCTCATACCTATTTTGTAATCGTCAATTATCAGATCAACAGATTAGTTCCCCTAACCATTTATCAATAGTGTGGTCTGACCTTTGTCTGATCTAAGTAAAACCACCACTAATCCGATCAAGTAGATTAGTATTAAGTAGAAATATAATAGTACATGCTACTAGAAAAAGTATTTTTTTTAAAAGGCCTCTCTAATTACCTTTTCAAAACATGTATTTTAATGAGGGCAAAAGGTTCGAATTGCTGAGCTAAAAATGAATCCTCTGCAAAAATCATAACAGACATTTTTAGCCACAGAAAACACTACTTTTGAATTAGTTAACTGACTCTTTGAAACACTGCATCACTGCATTTTAGTACAACGGCAAATAAAAAAAATGCATCGTATTTTGACTTTTATATAATTGCAGACACTAGAAGCCCATGATGTTTCATGTTTTGCCTGATCAGTTTCATTTTATTTGCACCTCTACCTGCAACACACTCCGGATTCACATTCCAGCCGAGGCAATTAGGGCTAGTAATGAGGTAAAAAAAAAAAGGTATGATGTGATTTCAAACCGATGAAGATTTGGTGCAAAAGCAGCATCCATTAAAGAATCTTTGAGAAACAAAGGTGGGCAGAAAATCTTCAGTGGTCAATAAATGTGAGAGAGCAATAGTGAAAAAATCTCAAAGAAATATCGGAAGGTATTTTTATATTTTAATCCTACCATATTTCTGATTTGTTTTTAGAGCAGTGCTTCTTTTATACACTTCACTAGACATTGAAAAAAATACTTATGCAAATAGTTAATGAAAATATTATACAGTTTAGTTGTTGAATATACCTCTTATGCTTATTACAGAAAATAGAAACACTGTCCCACAGACATGGATAAACCTATAGAGTTTGTTAAATGAAAAACAGTGTTGAGTGTGTACAATTGTTTTGGGGAGTAGAATGCATTTTTATAAACAAATATAAGAATGATTTACATAACCGATAAAACAAGTACCAGTTTTTTCTTTGGCACCTGTGTTCCTTCCAGGTTTGTGTTAACAAGGTAGAACTGCATGGGTACAGTCCTGCCACTGCTGCTGACCATCTATTAAATAGTAAGTCTTTTCTTGGTCCTTAAAGGAGGAGATTATCTAAAATAGCCTGGAAAAGACCTGTGAAATACACCATGTAATCCATTCGGTTAAGACTTTGTGAAAAGCAGCTCTGCATAAACTGATACCATTCAGAAGCAAAAGGGCTCTGTGTATCAAACACTTATACCTACCCAACTCAAATAACAAACAGACATTTTTTTTAATGATGCTTTAAATAGAAGTTGTCAGACTTTACAGTTAAGTGAATATGAAATAAGACACGAATTACCAATTTGCCAAGGCAGAGGTTACTACAGCAGCTTTCACATATAAATAACTTGGCCATTTCTTGCTATGCTTTCCGCTGCTCTACTGGTGTCTCCTGCTGACTGTCTACTCATATCTGACCACTTATTAAAGTAATGAGATGACACGTTGCTTCTGAGCCAGTCTGTAAAAGAATAAAATATTTTGAACAGCTAGTAGGAACGTACATGCCCAATATAGAATCTGGATTTAAATGTACTCACATCCTTACACTGGGATACGACTGCAGCTGTTATATATTTAAGAAAATCCCAAAATATGAAATGTAAAAAATATATTAGTGAGACTTAATGGTGTATTTGTGTAACAATGTCTAGAAAACAGAACTAATCATAAAGCTATAGACATGTTATTGTTTAGGTAGTCTCTGATGATTAAAGACAATGGTGTAGAAATTATGGTATTGTAAGGAACTGTGAGTGACAATGGGTCTGCAGAAAATAGTGTATATTACTGTCCCAAAGTCTTAGGCCACCATTAGATTTGTTGTATTGACCTTATTGATTCTATGCCACAAAGAATGCATTTCGTTCTGAAGGCAAATGTGGGTTGTGCACTAGCAAGTCGTACTTGTACATAAAGTGGTCAGTGAGTGTATATACAGAAAATAGAAGTCTATAAGGAATTAGTTACACCAGCTAAGGTTGAGACTGCCCTCCCAAGTTACAGCAAGCAACAGATTCTGGGGGCATGCCCACCGTACTGTTCCCAACCAATAGAAAGGTGGGAAACCAGCAGCAAAAAAATCATTGGTCAATGTCTGTGCCTTTGATTTGCTCATGACTTTTAGCAGTTAAATTCTATAGGGGCAGGAAAAAAGAGCAGGAGAACAAAACATTTTTGCATGTGTGTGCAGATGAACGAGTGCCTAAACCGTATATGTATAGACATGTATATTTTTTTATATAATATACATATGCATGTGACTGTGGGAGTTCACACTTATTAAATGGGCTCTTGAATCTGTCAGTAAAATAACCAAAGACATTTCCCCTAGTGCCCGGGGCTCATACCCATCAGCATATAAACCTGACCTCCCTCTGTGGCTGTCCCTTACCTGCATTACTGCCAGTGCTTTTAATAAACCTTCATGAACGGTGCTCTGGGATTCTCCATAGCTTCGCTCAGCCTGACAGTGGGACACATTTACCTAGAAACATTGGAATCTAAGTACTCACCAGGTGACCATCAGGGACAGGTATGCAGTCTCTTTTCTAATGCTCCAGCATAAATGTCTTTTTAAACTCATAATAAATCTGAATGTTCTCTTTAAAATAATTTGCAACAAACGATAACAATGCAACAAATATTTGCTGTATTATTTTCTAAAGTTGAAATTTAAAGGGACTAGTGGTTAAGGCACTTGACTTTGGACCAGAAGGTACAGGGTTCACATCCCACCTCTGCCAAGCTGCCACTGTTGGGCCCTTGAGTAAGGCCCTTAACCCACAATTGCCTGGATTGTAAGACTGTATGAGTTATAAGTCGCTCTGGATAAGGGTGTCTTTTATATAAAAATGTAAATGTGAAGGTTATATATAAAGTACTTTATAACTGGATGGTGTTATAGATATTTCACTTATTAAACTTTCACTTATTGCACTGGATTGAAATAGATTATGACATAAATCTTGTAAATAACCTAAGGACTGAAGGTCTGAACACTCTTATTTCTTGCTTTGGGACCACATTTTGTCACAGAAAAACAACATAATTCATCATAATTTTTGGAGTGTTTTGAAGGTTAACAGGTGGTTGTCAGTCTTGTTTTCTGATACAATAAAAATATATGCGTATACCAGGTATGTCTGGGACCATAATGAGTCTGAAACCTTTAATATTTTATATAATACTTATAATAGATTGGTTGAAACATTCCAAACAATTGTGGATTAGGGCTAACAAAAAAAAACCGAGAACCCAACAGTGGTAGCTTTGCAGAGGGGAACCCCCTTGACCTTAAGAAACACAGACCCACAATATGTTCACATGGCAGGGCTGCAGTCACCCAGGTTCAATCCCGGTTTGTATGGGGTTTGCATGTTCTCTCTTTGTCTTCAGTTTTCTCTCAATTTTAAAAAGCATATTGTAAGTCAATAGGTTTACATGAAGTCTGTGCGTGTGCGTGCGTGTGCGCGCGCGTGCGCGCGTGTGCGTGCGTGCGTGTGCGTGCGTGTGTGTGCGTGTGTGTGCGTGTGTGTGCATGTGCGTGCGTGTGTGTGTGCGATTCCACCGAATGGGTGCCATTTCATTTCCATTACATGTAATAATATTTAATATAATAAACATATTATTATTATTAAGCAAAATATCCTGCACAGTGACAATTGCAACTTTAAGGTATTTCATTTTGAACTTTAATAAAAACCACCAAGAACACTGAAAAATAGCTTTTGTTAGCTATACCTGACCTCTAATATTACACTTACAAAGAAATATAATCATAAAAATTCTTCAGAAATCCTGTATTTTTTTTGCATTGCTGCATATCCCATGTAAAATAGTAAATAGTATTCAGAGAAATCTATAATATGTTTTTTCAAATGCATATTTTAGTCATGCCCCCTGGTTTTAACTCCTTTACCCTAAAATATCCCCACGTCTGAACATACAACAAATCGCATTTTTAATCCAAATTTTTATCTGCATTTTCTGAATACCATTGGAATAGCAAACTTTTTAGTTTAGACTATATAGTCTGCACTGTGATACATTATCATGCTATGAGCTTCACTGCATCTTAAATTAAGTTTTTTTTTCAATAAAAAAAGAAGTTACCAAACTTAAATATCACATCTTAATGAACCAATAGCAAGTCAGTTCTGAGACCTTATAAAAATACTTATGCTTCATAAGGGAAGATGTCCAAACTGTTGCACACACCCATTGTCACGTGTCATTGTTTTCCTCATTATGTCTTGAAATATATGCTTTAAATTGCTGAATTGTGTTTATGCTTAACTTTGTTAGACTTTTCTTTTTGTGTGTACTGATTATTCCTACTGCAACGCTCTTCGAAAAGCTCATGTGATGTAATTTATCGCAATAGCTACCATCATTATCACCCTGTCTCACTGTACCAGTCTAGCAATACGTTATTAGTCTAATTATTTTAGATTTCCTATATATTAACCCAGCCATGGGGGGCCGTACCAAACACAGGCCTTATAATAATTGCTGTTAATTGAGGAGTCACAAAAGACATTTAGTTAAGTAGAATCATTTGTACAGCTCTGAAAGTAAATCCAGATGGAGCAGTAACAATGATGAGTTCACTGGTGAAGGTTCAGACAGATGGGAAGCACCATTAGCGTCCTGATGAATTTGTACACAAAAGCGCGTTTTAATGACTAAAAACAACCAAGCCGCGCAGCACAGAACATGGAAAACAGCGCCGTCTGGTGGACATACTAAGAACTGCTCCTGTTTTCTACATCGAGTTCATGTTCTTGTGCTGTTGATCGATAAATGTGCAGTTTTATTCACAAGTTCGTGCACCGCTGGTCGGATTAATCGATTTATTCAAGGAAAAGAACTCAACACAAGCTCAGACTTACATATTTGAGCATATTTTCATTCGTTTTTCAAACACAGGCCTATAAAAGTTTGGGCGCATTACCAAATAAGGTACGTGTGTTTTTGTAAGGCCTCCTTAATTCAGCTATTTAAAAAAAACCTAATCTCAGCTTGCTCTTTACAGAGGTTGTTATCGTACTGAATAATTTATATATGCACATTTAAGAGTGGACGTTCTGTAAGAACCAAATTAAATCAAAACTGATACTGCCTTTAACCCTGACTCAAATAAAATCATTTTCTGTGCAATTTTTTCTCTCAGGTCTAGTTTCATTTAAAAGGATGAAAATGGTTGGTGCAAAAAAAGAGGACTAAATCCCAGAGCAGTGTGCAGTGAGTAGATTCAAATATTTACAACAGTTAGTGTTCAAGCAGAACTAAAACACAACCATACATAACATAACCACAATAAAGCTATAAATAATATGTTATACATCAAAACTCTGACTGCCACTAATTAAAGCAAGATCTTTCATTTTGTTAGAAAGTGTAGTCTAAGTGCAGATAATTATACTCTGGAAAAACTACAAATCCACTCCATGTTACTTGACGATGTACTGATTAGGTAATCTGAACCAAATCTAATATCGTAAGTTAAACCATAGGTATTGTTTTGTTTTAAAAAATCAATATCTGCTTGTTTTCTTTGTGATAATATGACTGTTATTAATCAAGGTCTGAAATCACAGCATCTTCTGTCTTACTTTGAGCAGTTGTCATTTGGAGCAAATCAATTCTCTTGTCATTTTTTTTTTTGTATTTGCCAGTATATAGTATATATAATATATAGAATAAAACGTTCTGTTCCATTTCACTCATACACACTGTACCTACAAACCAGTAGAATGAGATGAACTGATAATTATCCAGTGGTTTTGTTTTTTCCTGAGCTGGATATCCCATACAGTCGAGTGTTTTGCTGGAATTGGGAAGAGACTATTAGAATGATTTACCCTGAGTGAGATTTAGAACATTGGTTAAATGATGTACATGTACTGGTTTATGCACTGAATTCGGACTGATTTAGACTGGGATCAGTTATAGAGTAGCTGTATGGGAAAAAAAAACCCCATAAGAGTAAGAAATTCTTGTAAGTTTGTGATATAATAACATGTAATAAACACTGGTACAACGGGTAATGTTACAAATTGGAATTCTAATTGATGAGAGAGATTTTTTTTCTTCTGTGCATGTAGAACAGAATGAATGGTACATTTTTTTTAAAATGTTATTCTGACCCAGGATTAATTAGACATACAACAGATGTTTGTTCAGATGTTTTTTCAGATTCACTCATCTAGAATTGGGAAGATGTTTGTTTGGCATGATTGTTGGTGGAATATTTCAGAAACTGTTGATCTACTGGGATTTTCATGCACATCTCTATTATCCAAATAAGAAACTATCCAGTGAGTGGCAGTTCTGTTACAGATTCTCAATTGGATTGTGCTCTGGCCTTTGATAGATCACTCTAAAACTGAACATGGCAACATAGCGTCTGGCCACGGGTGTCCAAATGTTTGATCGCATCATGAGGGCATTTAATGACACTGGGATTCATTACACATTTTATTCAGAACCTGGTAGTGTTATGAGATATGTAATGTGTGTGTACATGCTGTTATTACACTTGACAGAGTTACACAACGCATACCATTTACGCATACTATAAGATATATTAAAACATACCAGTATAATACTTTACACATGAATAAATAAAACCATGATCGATCAATGTCTAAACCCTGAAGTGAGAGTTTAAGGCACATAGGGCCTATGCAACAACAACTGAAGTGAACCTTTGGTAACTTAATTCTTAAGGATATAAGTTTTATTCTTTAAATAAATATTTTTTCTGAAGTCTACAATTCTAAGAACAAGTGGTATTATTGAAAACCTTTCGTTCTTCTTTCTTTACCTTACAATGGTCTCACACTTGTCTTAAACTGTAAGAGTTGTAAAGGTAAGCAAGTCAATTTACCAAACTTTAAAAGCATTTTGAGTGAAGGGTCATCCTTAAAATATAGCAGTTGTCTACAGAAGGGAGGTATATGGCAGTTGCTTGTATCTGTGTTTTGAAAGGACGTTGGACGTTTTGTGGGTTTTGGAGATGAGAGGAACATCCACAACAGCCTCTAAAAGGCAGGGCAGATACTCTTAGTGACAATACAGACACATCTTTTGCTTTCTGTCATCACTCCACAATTATTGTGTTTTCCAAGTAGGAAAATTCAAAACATGTCTAACTCCTGTAAAATAATGCAGTTTAATATACTTAAAATAATCCTATATAATAAAACATAAGATTCTTGGATGGCTATAATATTTTCTGAAAATAAAATTTGAGAACTTGAATTACATTAAAAAATATCTGAATTAACCTCTTCATATTTGTCTTAAGAAAGCTTTTGTGAATTAAGCCCCTGGTCTGTAACTATGTTTAGGTCCATGCTGCATCTCTAAATAACATCCATACGGATTCTTGACCTCAGGGTTTCCCAGCAGAACATCAGCACAACCTGCTTCCATCGCTTCCCCAGGTAACTGGTGCACACATCCGCTTGATATAAAAGTAAATGTGACTCACTGGACCAGAAGACCTTCTTCCATTACTCCAAGGTCCAGTTCTGACACTCCCTTGCCACTTTTAATGTTTAGCATGGTGAGCACTCTGACCAGTCAGCGACTACCCAGCACCAGGCGCTCTGTTTTGACATTCCTCACATAACCAGCATTAAACAGTCCAGTGATTTGAATTACAGTAGCTTTTCTGAGTGATAGAATGTATTGCTCTTGCACACTGAAGAATCATGGGCACCAACCCTCGGTTCATGGCCCGTCCTTCTTGGACCAGTATCAGCAGGTACACTGCACACACACACAACTTGTTGTTTAGGTGATGCTCTAGTAGATGCCCAGTCCCAGTTTAGTTACTCAGGTCTTTATTCCTGATCATTTCTGGAATGAATCTTCTGACTGTTCGCTTGTTGTTTAATTATCCCATATCTAAATTTGTGCTGTTGTACCAACATGATCAGAATTATGTTTTTCGGTGTGTGGTTTAAATGTTTTGGCTGATCGGTAAATGTTGTTGTTTTTAAACAGGCGTTTGGGTGACGCAGCAGGAATTCGCTAGAAAGCTGGATATCCAAGAGTAGCCTCCTGGTCATGTAAGGCACATCACAGCGTATCTGAGGGAGGGGCAGGATATATACACATATGCAAGACTTTACAAAATCTTAGGCCACTATTAGATTAGATATGGCATTGTTTTAGCAAAGTGTATAATGAGCATATAAAATTATCCCTTAGACTCGTTATTAGAATACAACCAGAAAATACATGGCATTTATATACCATATTAAAAATAAGAAAAAAACTTCTTCTATTGTTACAGTATTTAGTGTGACCTCCTCTTACACTTCAGAAATAGCAGGATCTGGCGGCTTCATCAGGGTACTGAGTTGACCCTTCTATAGTCTGAACAAGCGTGATCAGACTTGAACCTTTTGAAAGGGTAGCAGTCAGAAAACCAAACTTTTTTTTAGAAGGGAAACGGGGCGAAAAGGCTAAGATATGCTGAAGCTCATGTTATCAACCACTTATATGTGAAATATTGAGTCATCGTGCATTTAATAAGAGAACAAATCTAATGGTGGTCTAAGACTTTTGCACAGTACTGTAATTTCCATTCTGTTACCTGTATGGTAGAATATACAAATTCTATTTTGCATTGTAGTGAACCAATAAAACTCATTAAAATAGTCCCATATAAAATTCAAATGGAATATGATATGAAGGTCTGAACCGCATGATACAACACGATGTAACAGTTAATAGACTGCAGACATAACGCAGCAAAGTAGGAACGTATGTGTTAAACAGTAGAAAAAGCATCGTTTCAACTTTTGGCATAGAAAAGTCTTTGCATTATGAGACCCCGTTTTATTAATCCAGCCTGTGCGAGGCAGCGTGACAGCATGGAAATGTATCAGAGATAAACGGATCAACACATCCTTATACCTCCACTGAAGAAAAACAAAAATTCAGTTTGTAGAACTTGCACTGCTGGCTTCCTTTGAGCACCTTATTATCTACCCACCAACAGCAAGAAGACTGTCGACCTCCGGCCGACGTACATCATCCAGGATCCTGCTAATCCGGGTGACACACAGATCAGTCAGCGTGGGCTGGTGCAGCACGGCTCAAGTTCCGATATCAGTGAAAGAAATCGGTCCTCCCACCAAACTGGCTTGGCATGTCAGACATGTCCCGCCCACTCTCACTCTCGCTGAGCGATCGGTCGTCTTTCCCTTAGGTCATAAACTGCGTGTAGCCCTCAGCTCCCGTTACTATGACATCCATCCATATTCTCATGGCCTCTGGAGACGGGGCCACCATGAAATACAGCCGATCGTGGGTCTTCACACAGAAGGTCAGTGAGGGATTCGGACTCTGGCGAGACACAATGAAGCGTGTAAGACGTTATTATTAGATAAGTTATAAGATAAGCTATAAGTTATTATAGGTCGCAAATTAATCAATAAACAGACTTATGTTAGGGTTATCAGAAGATTAACATATTTAGTTGCATCAAGTGCCAAATTCCTATATAGCTAATTACACTTTTGGCTTGCTCTTTGTTCAACCTATACATTTTTTCCATTATAAAACACAACACAGCCATACAAGTGAAAAATATAAACTTCAACACTTTCTAATTATTTAGTAACATTATTTTTTATCATGCATGTGTAATACTTTTAGAAATTAAGCATATAGGAAATTACACTCAAAATCTGTCCCTAATTGTAAGATGCTGTGATATACTGATGCCCTGTCCAGAATAAATGTCCACACACACACAGACACACACACGCCTACAAACCCCACCTACATACGCACAAACGTGCACGCATGCACACAAACAAACACCCACCTACACACACGCCTACACACAGACATATATGCACACGCATACCTATACACATGCACATACACACACTTACATACATACATAGACATAAAAAACACAAACACCTGAAGATAAATGAATAAAGGGCAATAACACCGGTGTAGGATGGGACAGAATAAATGTGAACAGAGGGTTAAAAAGCATGATGAAATGAACATGAAGGTTACTTTGATCTCAGCAAATAAGACAAGATGGCTGTTTAAAGCTTTACTATAAGCTCACCAAAGTGACTGTAAGGCTATGATAATCTCTGGCATGTTAACTAATCAATGCAGCGTATAAGCGCTGTATGTAACATGCGGGAGTGACTCTACCTTATTGGCACTGCGCAGGTGGTCGTAATAGACTTCCTCTATAGCCTGGAAATAGATGACTCCTTTCAGCTTGGTCTCATGTTTGTCTGAAAGCAGAACAGATCAGGTGAGGTATAAGGGCTAAAACACAGCTCCGGTGGCTCAGTGGTGAGAGTCTTCCCGTTTTAGTGCAGACTTAATAGGGATCACATGTAATTACCAGACGATACCGTTACAATACAAGATTTCTATTTTATAAACAACACCTATAAGCAGAGATCATGGAACGATTACTGACTTATATTGGATTTAATTGAATAATTAATAACAGCATCCCAGAACAGATCCTATTGGCACAGTCACAATAATCCAGTCAGACTTGGTGTTACATGCAGGCATGAATGAGGTCTGAGGGAGAGAAGGCTGGTCGGGGGATGTCACACCTCCAACCCTGTGTCCTTTGGGTATAGCCACCAGGGAAGCTGTACCATTGATCAGAAAAACGAACAAATTAAAAAAAGAAATAAGTGTATTTCATGTACAGTACAGTACATATGTAAAAATGGAAAAGTACCGTATATGATCTTATTCCAGTACGGCTTCAAATCAAAACAAAAGGTATGATTCTATCTTTGTTCAAAAGTTTGATTTATTCATGTCCAATATTACGAATATTTAATTTAACCTTCTATTGTTTTTTAAACATACATAAATAATCCAAATTTTTTTCATTAAAGTGGTTGAAGTACATAAATACTTATAGTATAGTGGCAAAGGTCTATTGCCCATATATATATATATATGTATATATGTATATATGTATGTATACACACACACACACAGTGCATCCGGAAAGTATTCACAGCGCTTCACTTTTTCCACATTTTGTTACGTTACAGCCGTAGTCCAAATTGTATTAAATTAATCTCTTTCCTCAAAATTCTACA
>JAUZSV010161279.1:0-13240 GCA_034780495.1 Parotocinclus cesarpintoi | reverse complement strand
TCATTTAATTTATTTGTTTGATCCTCAGGATTTTGATTCTATGCTCAGAAATGTTGACCTCATTTATTTATATAAAATGGCAGATATTTATTTATATGGTTTATAGAGTGTACCAAATTGCTTCCATTTGTTTTGTTAATAAAGAATATTGGAATTAAACTCATCTTGGATTTGTTTCATGTAGTCGCATGAAAAAACCCCTGTATATCTTTTTAAAAAAATTGAGTTTCATCGATAATCGTTGCCCTCGTAATCGAATTGCGAGGTGACTTGACATTTCCACCCCTAGTACATATATTGCATTGATTGGACTGTACATGGAAGTAAAGAGAAGTTAAGAAGATCAGGGGCCACCTAGAGCATTTGCTGACTAGTGAAGCACCAGAGCACCACCTGAGCTCCAGTAACAGCATCATCGAGCACATACATCATCTCCAAAGTGCTTGTGTGAGAGAGCTGGTATGTTTAAAAAAACGATTTATAAAGAAAAAAAAAAAAAAAGAAAAAAAAAAACATTTGCAGAGCGAACAGCATGAA
Source organism: Parotocinclus cesarpintoi (assembly GCA_034780495.1). Lineage (NCBI taxonomy): Eukaryota > Metazoa > Chordata > Actinopteri > Siluriformes > Loricariidae > Parotocinclus > Parotocinclus cesarpintoi. The sequence goes on along the minus strand of JAUZSV010161279.1, from coordinate 12,703 downwards.
ACAAATTACTGGACCTACTGACTTTTAATCGAAAAACCTTGCTTTAATCTAATGTGAAGAAATCCAGACATGAAATTAGACACTCGTGTGAACTAACGACTGTCTAAATTTAAGAAAATGGCCAAACCCAACACACAGTCACCGATTTCAGCTGGAGCTCAGCTTTGAACACGCAGTGCGCTATTAACCCTGTCAGTCAAATGTACTGCGAGAGGAAATTACACACAAACAGAGCTTTTTACATTGGCTCGATATCTGAACACTTGTCACACGGGAGAAGTGGAACGTGAGGAAATAAAACCATTAAACCCATTTGTGGCACCGCTCAGATGTTTAGACGAACGCTGGGAGGCATACGGCTGCATCTGAAATTCAATAATGGGCCGCGATAAACAAACAGCATGTGCGAGGTGAACGCAAATTAACCCAGGTAATGTCCTGACAGAGTGGTCAGGAAAAAACTTCCCCACAGTGGCGCCTGAGCTGCTCGCCTCTGCTGTTTAGAGGCTGGGGATAAATACAGTGCACTATAGAGGGAACTGGCACAGCTGGCACAAAGCTTTTAATCAATAGTATAGTACAAGAAAGACTGATATAGTTTTCAATTATTCTTTTACTCCAGTGGTTACAATAAATTACTGTTTTCCTTCTGGTTTTGATGAAATGAAGACAGGGTTTGTGTAACGCGCCTAATTTAAAACGTGTGGTTGAAACCTACATTTGACCCCAAAAATAGACGCTTACAGAATGCTCGTCTCATTGCGTCATTCTCAATTGTGTTTGTTCAAAAGAAACACGTTCCACTTTCTCACACTAATCAAGACAGGTTCCATCAAGACTACTCAGACATTTACACTGGCCAATTTAGAGCAACCAATTAACCTAATGCACGTCTTGAACGCGGGATGAAACCGGAGAGTATCAAGAGTAAACCCAAACAGACATATGGAGAACATGCAAACTCTGAGGTCGTGATCATACCAATAATCCCTTGTGCCACAGTGTCTCCACGCCCTCTAAACACCACGCACTCATTCACGGAGTGTCAAGTTCAAACCCGTGTTCCCTAAGCTCCATTTGATTCCTATCTGTGTTCGTCTTCACTCTCACTGGCCCAGCCTTAGCAGAAACTAATTTGCATTTAAGGAATTTTCTTAAGTCTTTTCTTTTTAGGGCTGCTGTTGACAAAAGTTTTGGTGGATGAAATTTTGCTACATCTCTAATCATGTCTGCGCTGTTCGGATACTGAATTAACAGATTTCTGTAAAACGTAATTAGAGATTCGTTATGTTCTCAAGACAATATGGTACGAAATATTTTCATGCACTCTTCGAAAAGATCAGAAGTTTAGGCAATCCTTTTTTATACTGTCCCACTTTACCCTTGCTTATTCCCAGTCAGGGTCGCAGGACACCAAACCATGTGTGGGTTCTGAACATCTGGATTATCCCCCATTTGATCTCCCCATCTTCGGACATTTAAATCACACAATCATGCAAATCCCAACCTGCTTCCCTTGGACTCGAACCTGGGACGGTCCTATGCAGTAATTAATGGGAATTCAATCTACTACACCTGTAATGGAACAGCCCAGATGGGGACTCAAATTATCTTCTGCAAAGAACACCAGCCACGACTTTGCAGAAGACGTCAACATCAAGACTATAAATCTCTTATTGCGTAACACCACCATGCCAACAAGCTATTAAAGAGAAGAACTTCGCTTGGGAAAACAGAACATTAGAACACAACCGTTTTAAAGGAGAATTAAACCATTTTGACTCACTTATTGACTTCTTGATCCCATCACTCAGCCATACAAATGCACTTTTAAACTAAAAAGCTCACAGATCTGAGGAAACCGTCGTCCTTTCATGCTGTTGTTCAGCTCTGGGGCTGTATTTTTTCCTTTTTCAGGAATACTCCTACATTCCTTGAGCTCTGGAAGGCTGAAGAGTGTTTATACTCACACTGTAGTACTTGCGGATGTGTCGGCGGATGTCCAGCAGCAGTTTGTTGCCGATTTGAACAGTATGGTGCAGCGGGCTTCCGTTACACGAGATCTGACAGCAGCGCTTCAGGCTCGGCTCCATCACGTTCCCCTGAGAATAAAAAGCAACACTTGTTTAAGCCCAGTCCAAGTGACACGTTTTATATGAAAAGCAAACGTGCTGATTATTCTCTGCACTTCTCCTGCCTGATGTTAGAAGACACCCAACTGTTTTTAAACGACAACCTCCTTAATTTTGCTTGTCTAACTGAACAGTCCATCAGGATGGCTACTTTCACTTCAGTAAATGGTAGAGTACATTACACATAATGCTCCTCAACTACATGTTTGCTCAGCTGCTGATATTTAAAACGCAGTCGTAAAGAACTTAATGTAGGCAGCTTAATGTTAGGAAAAGCAAAATACAAAACTGCTTCTGTTCAGAAAGTGTATGCAAACAGTAAAAATATTGTAGGTACATTTGGTTTAACTTTAAAAATAAACGTCCTACGTTTTAGGGTAAACTTTTGAACACAGTCGAATCCGGTTAATAGGACCACCGGTTAAGGAGACCAGCCGCTTATTCGGACCAAATCCTAAAGAACCGAAACAAATCCTATTATAGTGCATCCGGAAAGTATTCACAGCGCTTCACTTTTTCCACATTTTGTTACGTTACAGCCGTATTCCAAATTGCATTAAATTTCCTCAAAATTCTACACAAAATACCCCATTATGACCATGTAAAAAAAGTTTTATATATTTCATTTTCAGAAAAGACCGCTTGTGGGCGCAACCAACTCAAACATTCGGGAGGGGGGAATTCCCTCAGATGGTAGAACCCATCTAATGATAAATAGAGAATGCATACGGAGTTAAATGAAGAATGAATGCAAGAAGAAGATTAGATAAGTGACAGATAAGTGTCAAAATTATTATATTATATATTATTATTATAATATTCCCGAATCTCCCGATTAGCCACTCCGGGCCTGTATATTTGTTTGCCTGTATAAGTTGTGCCAGAACAGCAGACATAAGTCATATGAGTCACATGTTAGCATAAAGTTATAGCATGAAGGTAGAATAGAATTGCAGGCTATACTTCCATGTGTCACAAGCCACAAGTGGAAGTGCTGAAGGAAGGGATGGAAGGATATCAGTTTTTCAAAAACTGCTGGAGTCTATGATATAAAGGTTTGTTACACAAGCCTTCTGTAGTGCTCAAAGGTGCCTAAACATGATGATAATAGAGTCTTATAAGTATACTATAGGTCTGATATAGATAAGTGTTGATACAGTTTAATATCTTTGTTTTACTTTCTTCCTACATCTGCTTGAGTAGGATGCAATATGTGTTGTGTTCAGTATACAGGGATGCGTAGGCCTGAATTAGGTTATGGTATTGACTGTTATATTAGTTACATTAATTGTTGTGTATGTTCAATTGAATGTTTTACTCGGCAGTGTAGCATAGTAAGGTTTAACTCTGACCAAAGTATGAGAAAAGCAACCCATCACCCTGCTGGATCAACATCAGTTCAAAAGATCAGAGCCTGACCACATTATACATTCACTTCCCAGTAACAATATTCATGCCTGACCAGTGTATATCATTACACTTCTAAGTTACATACTTTGCAAACTTTGGTCAAATATTAGTCCATTTTATTCCTCATATTGTGGCCATGTGAATACATTTGCATAATTTACCAAGGATTATCTTTAATTTATGCAGTGTCTACACTTCAGTTGTGAAAGTGGATGTTTCAAGGGGCCCACAAAATCTGCTCTTCTGTCTTTTGTGTGTGTGTGTGTGTGTGTGTGTGTGTGTGTGTGTGTGTGTGTGTGTGTGTGTGTGTGTGTGTGTGTGTGTGTGTAAGAGAGAGAGAGCAAGAGAGACAGCGAGAGAGAGAGAGAAAGACAGACAGACAGACAAGGCAAGTGTCTCTTTTTTCAGATACGTTCATCAGTATCAGACCACTCGTTTCTTTACAAAGGCTGTCTTTACTAACACTGATCTCAACATGACAACAAACAATTACTTGTTAATTAATCTGTTTATTGTTGTCTTATCAGTCATGTTTGGTTTTGACTAGTTCAGTAGTTCAGACGCAGACATATGGCTCATGGTTCATGTTTCGTAGTCAGGGTACAAATGTTGCTAGGTTGCTAACCAGTTGGGTGTGCTAATGTGATTAAAGCTACACACAAATGCTAAAACTGTATTCCATTTGCATTATATATGTGCTTGCTTATTTGTTTTTATCAAGGTCTGTGTATATGCTGGACAGGACGGATACACTCAGTGGCCATAAATTGACATCAAGATCACTGCACACAGTGCTTAATATAGAGTCTATAAAAGGATATAGCACTTATTTATTGTTGTGAAAACCAAGTGTTATGAAAAGTAAACTGTTATTTAAATACTTCTGAAATTTTGTTTGAAAAAACAAACCAGAGAAAATATTTTAGGTTACCGAGGTTAAGGTTAGGATTAGATATAGGTTTAGCATGTGTTAGCTATAGTAGTATTATACCAGTGGTGAATGGTGAATTCTTACAATAATAAAGAAACCTGTTTGAGTTTGTGTTTGTATGTGTATGTGAACTGGACTGGTACCCTGTTTATGGTTGGTCCTCTGTGATTCTAAATTGGTTCTAGCGAGAATAAAATGGGAGTAAGTGAAAATATACTTTATTCAAGCTGGTGTGTGGTCACTGCGACTCGGTGAGAAGCAATTCAACAAATTAACCACCAATAACCAATGACATCTTATGTACGTTTTAGATTACAAAACCTTCAGTGCAACATCTCATGGTGTTACGTGATTACATGATTTTCATAATTTCAAATTTGCATAAGATGCAGATTGCATTATTGACTAGCATCTTAATGCAAACGCCTTTGTAATCCAACTATTAATGTCAGCCTTTTGCATATTACATGTAAATTGCTTCAATAAAACAGGAATGTTTTTTTACATACCAAGTAATAATGTCTACAAATTTACACCATTCTTTTTTAACTGCTCACTCATTCACCCTTTTTGTTTTAGTCTGCCAGAGCTGTTCCAAAGGACACTTGCAAATACACTCAAACATCTGACAAATATAAAAACTCAAGAGGCAATTTGACAGGGTTAACAGGTTTCAAGCCTGCTACTCACACTTATTATTTTTAATAGTGGTGTCCACTGCAGCATTGAGGTCTGTTAATACCAGACACAAAATAGAACACTCCTTCAGAGGAAAATGTACAAGCTCTAAATTAAAGCACTTCCAAATGACTTCAGTTTCCTTGAGTGCTTTTTGATAAAAAAAAAGAAGAGCAGGGATTAGAGGGCTTTTTATCTGAGTCACAGTTAGAGCCAAGCTCAGACTTATGTGCCAGTCACTCAACAAGGTAGAATTACACACAAAAATCAATGTATTGCCTCATTCATGAACAGACCTACATGAACAGAGATCAGCAAAAGACTAACAGAAAAAAATGGTATTTGAACCTAGAATGCATCCCAAAACGATTCTACTGTACCTGCTAAGCACGTCAGTTTTTATTATTTGTTTCACCAAAACTATTCAGTCCAATTTGTAGATAGGCCAGATGTTATTAAATGATGTGAGAGGACATATTATTTGCTTACCGAACACCCTGTAGGTTCAGTGTTTGAACTTTGGATTAATTAATGCACATTGATTGGCCATTTTTTGTGGATGTGGCTCAATGCTCCAACTAATTGGATGAGGCCCATTCACAGCAGTAATACACCCAGAGCGACACTAACATGTCCTCACTCTGCACCAAAGCTAAAAGGTAGCAAAACGAGGCAGCGAAAAACAACAACAACACGGACTCAAATAGGTATGTTCATTAATGAAAGGTAACATTTACAAAAGCCACATTTCCACTGGGCCAATTCCAAACTGCTTCCAGTGTTGCACATGATGAACATATTACATTTATACATACACATAACTATGAGATTGGCATGTAAACAAAGTTTGCACCAACTAAGTGCAAACAGTATATTTAAAGCTCTAATTCTTTCATTGCTGTCTTTATTTAGACACAAATGTGTACCCAGAAAGGGAAAGGAACTGAACCAGTACAGTGAGGTTTCCTAGCAATAGAAGAGTGCTGGGGTAAATACCAGTTAGTGCCATTTTATTATTTAAATAGCCTAAGAGAAAAGAGAGTAATTACAGCATACATTATATAGTAAATAATATAGTATAGTGTTTCATTACTGAGCCACCAAAGCAAATTACGGTAAGAAAGTACCTTGTGGCAGGAGACAAATTGTGGCATCTACTGCTCTATACAACTGAGAGGCATTAAATCAGATTCATATCTATTCAAAACTTAAAATAAACAGTGAAATACTTGTTCTAACTATGCCTCCTTCTCTCCATCCCTAATTTCTTAATCTTCAAAGCTGCCATGCAATATTGTTTTGCTATGTTATGGTCTTTTTCAATGCTATTCAGTCCTTTCAGTCCTCTTGGGCTGAGCAGAAGCATCTGCAGACAATTGCCCCAAGCTCACTCATTCTCAGGGTGTCCAGCTACACAATAGATTTCTTCAGCTCAGCCACAAAAGATTGTCGTGCATAAAAAAGGTTCAAATTCAATGGCATTCCACCTCCCAATCAGCACAGCACATGCTTTAGCGAACCATTTTAGAAAGGGAGATATTTACGGTGACCCAACAACCTCTAGTGAGCAAACGTTTACTATTTTACCCTAATTTTATAAGCAATTGATGGCAAAGACTTCTGCAGAACTGAAGACGGGTGGGACACAGGCAAACTGGTAATTCACAAAAATAAGTGTAAAGTACCAAAAAACATATACATTTGATATAGAAAGTGTTTGTATAAAAACTTACTTATGGTTAATTTTCCCAGCAGGCCTTCACCTAATAATTTGTAATTTGTGTGGGATGCTGCAGTCCCTCACGGCTGTGAGTCTACATTAGCTCCCATGTCACATATTTCATCTGGGCGGAGGGTGCATCATTGTCACGCCACACAACAGCCCCTTTGGCACCTCGGCAGCTTAACATCCCAAGGCTGCTCTGCCTCAATAGCAAAGTTTCCAGCAGCAGAAAAAAGGACTGGCTGCACATCACACTGCAAGTGGCCTAATCGCTTTGGCCTATACATTTGCACTGGACATTTTTGCTCTGCAAATCAAAAGCCTTGTTAATTAGCATCCTTGTTCTGTTCATGGCTGTGCTACTTTGGGAAAGTGATCTGTGTTTCTTTATGTATGGCTTAGCATTAAGGTGCATGTGGCTCAGTGGAAGGCACTGGCACTCTCTTTTGAGTTGTGCTGTCTGACAAGGGTGTTTTAAGTCTCCATTGCCAAGTCTATTTACAACCAGCGAACCCACTCAAGAGCAAAATGAAAGTGAATGCTTGAGAATTTGCTTGTCTTTTCACGTCTTTTAAAGCCATGTTGTGTGACCTTTGGAGCACTGAAAGCATGTATTTCTTTAAACCGTTCCAAAAAGCTGTGATTTCCATTAAAAAGAACTCAAGATTCAACTAATTTTATGCTGTTTTTATACTTGAATGCCTCACACTGTTCTTTCCATATTATGAATAGTTGAACCCAGAATCTCAGGAACTGCTGCTGTTTTCAGGAACTGGCTCTTACATCTGAGCCGCTAAGCTTGAGGAATTGCAAAGTGATGACTGAAGACAATAAAACAGTTAAATGCAAATTGATGTACCTGTGTTACGTGTGAAATGTCAATTAGTACAGTAATTAACATCTATTCAAATTCTGTTGTTTTTTTAATGATATTCCTGATCAAGGTTGCTGAGGCTCCATTTCTGGAGACAACAGGATGCGAGTGCAGAGAGTAGATTAACTTGAAATTCATGGTGTTAGAAGTCCATGCACAACGAATGTGTTTTTTTGCGATCTCTGTTAAAACGTATGAGTTTACTGGAAACTTTGGGTCTGATGGGTATGATGGGTCTGATGATGCCCCTGAGTAAAAGTGTCATTTCCCATAGGAGGAACTACAGAGATATTAAGGCGATACTTTTACGTTATTTTTCAGTGGAACAAATTTTCCCATGGTTCTGTAAAATCCAAACATGCTTTAGCTTGCCATTTTAATTATGTGGACCAAACTTACTTCACGTTTGTATTTTATTAAACAAACAGATTAAATTTGAATATCAATGCATCACAGTTACCTAATGAAATGTATTAGATTGAATGCATGGTCACGGTTATTCCATTACAAAAACAGGTGACACAACATAGCCTAATTAGCATGCAGTCTGGTTCACTTTGCATGCCAACTCAAATAGCGCCTTCTTGAGGAAATTTCAATCACTGCAAAAAGGGGACAAGGATGGACACTAACTGTTCTTAAACCTTTACTAAATGATAAAAATCAGATAAAACACCTTGGAGTTTTAAATATATATGATCATAGTAACTGTACGGACCATGTGTCTGAGGTGATATCAACCCAGAAAAAATATATATGAAACTTGACAGTTGAACCATGAAGTGGTCGAATTACCATCAAAAATTCATAGTGGAATTGTGAACTTTATGGTCAACATTAAAACTTTCAAGCATTAAAACTCTCAAGCAATTTATAGTTTTACTATGAAATCTCATCCTACATTTTTTTCTTGGGAAAATGGCCAAAACAACTATTCCCATTGCACCCAAAACAGTTAAAAAAAGTGGAATTATCCTGAGAGTGATTTCATTCAAGCTTCACAGTAAAGTGCAGGATGTTATCCATGGTGACCAAACTGAGGGTTTATTCACTGATGCACCACACAGAGCTGGCATTCTTTCACTCTTACTGGTTTCCTTTCTCTTTTCAGCGAAGATCTGCTAGCTTTGAGTTCCATTCACACACAATCAGAACCACCAGTGTGGCCCTTTCTGTACTCAAAATTGGTGAGCTCAGGCAGAAATATCCAGAACACCGCAGCCATCCAGAACACAGAATCTGTGGCTGGAGGCCAATAACAAGCACAAACAAAGAATGTCAACAATAAAAGGACATACAGTACGTTTACGATAAAATTACATTCTACTAAGACAATAAAATTAAAATAACCTTTTTTTTAAATTAAACTTCATAGTAATTCCGAATTATGAATTACTTTTGGACTATACATTTTGGATTTTAGTGAGCTAAAATACGATTTTTATGTTACAAAAGGCTAATAAAATAATGAAACCACATTCCTCCATACTCAGAAATAATTACCAAAATTATTTAGTATTATTCTAATACTACCAGCCATAGAGCCCAAACATAGAGCCTACATGGATTCTGACCTAATAGAAATCCAGTTGCATCACTAGCCCATTATGTATTTAATAAAGTGTGTGCATTACTAGGTAAATTCTTCTTGTCTTCTTTAATATTGTATACACAAACACAATGGAGGCTTGGATTGATATGATTCTGGATCGGAATGACAGATGACAGGTATGACTTTTGAATTAACCAGCCAGGGACTGACTGTTCACCCAAATTAAATTGTGGGAGAAAAGTTTGTCGGTACATATACGAGGTCATTACCAGTAACAAAATCCAAAACCTTATTGAAATCAAACTACACCTGTTTGTTTCCTCTGGACATGGTGTGATCACTTGTTCATAGGTTATTTGGAAAAATGATAGTTTAATATTGGCAATTTGTAGTCTACGGCATAGTAATTAATTCTGACACTTGCATCATTTTTTCTTTACAACATAAATCTTGAATTGTCTTCAGCAAGAGAAAACCTATCATGCATATATTAATGTGTTGTCACCATTATTTCAATTCATCCTGTAGGGAATGTGTGAAAAGTGCAGATTAGGACTTTCTATTTTCTTTTTATTTATGCAACATACAATATTCGATAATAAAACTGAATCTTAAAAATAAGATTTTGATATTTAAGTGACCTTAAAGCCTGTCATTGAGGTCATGACTCATTGTTTACAATCAATTTAGCATATGGTAAAGGTATTTCTTACATAGGTGTAAGCAATATAGTAGGCACATGGCAAAACAAGACCCCACCCTTTAATTTTAGGGAATCTTAAAAGTTAATCAAACTATTTAAATAACTGTATGTTCAAGCTTCATGTGCCCTGCCCAACTGGTACTGTATCCTCACTGTTGATAACGGTCAGGTCTGGGCTGTGTTTCTCACTAATATGGGACATGAGGAATTGAAGCTGTGTTTACCTGTACTTTCTCACCATCTGCGAGCAGGTTGATATGTTGTCCCTTTTTAAAAAAAAAAAGTTTTGACAAACATATACATAAACATTTGTATTTGAAGCTGACAGATTCTTAAAATCCATTCTTTTTAAACTCCTAGACACTAACACTGTCACATAAGGGCACTGACATGAGTAAGAATTCATTGACTTGTCACCCTCTACAAATAGCCCACTACTCTTATTGGTAGGTGGGGAATAACCTCAATAATAAATGATAATAGGAAATACCAAAAAGTAATTACACAAATATTTCACACCTCTGTGACAAAGCTCAACATCAGTGGCCATCCTATCACATACTGCCCACTGAGGAGCACCTCATACACTAGTGAGAGAGACAGGTGGAGAAACATTTCCTGGAACCTGCTGTAAAAGATCAGCAAAAGACTTTGCTACATTCATTGCGAACCTAAGCTGCAAGATGTTAGACTTCACAGGTAGGTGCTGAAGTACTCCTCGTGTTTTCCAGCATGAATAGAAGAGACGTTCCAGTGCCTGAACAGCACTTGCACAGTACATTGGTACACACCATGGTAGCTCGGGATATTGCTGGGCTTTATAATGGCTATCTGCCTCAGAAGGAACCTACTAATTGCTACTCAAGTGGGATGGTCATTACCCAGCATAAACCTCAAATGTCTCGAAAGAAGCTCAAGGTGAATATCTGGGTTCTTTTTGTGGAGTTATTTGAAAGGTTTGCCTTCTATGGGATTGTCTGCAATATGATCCTCTTTTGCACCATCAAGTTGGGATATGACACTTACCAAGCTGCTATGGTGAACTTATGTTTTGTGGGAGCCAGTACACTCACACCTGTGCTTGCCGGATGGTTTGCAGAGATGTGTTTGGGAAGAACCAAGGTTCTCTACCTTTGTGCTCTACTCCATTTCATTGGTAAGTCAAAGTTACATAGTTAAAATACCGTTGTAAGGTGTACACAAATCAGAAATAATGAAATTTACATGCTAGTTTTGGAGAAAAAAGCAGAAAATATAAAGATAAAGAACAAAGCTAATGATAAAGGACATTGTGGGGCATGTAACGTAACAATTAATGTGAAGTACATTGGCGTGTTGCAACGCAGCATTTCATGTAAATGTTTTTCATTCTGATTAATGCAATTGCGTTAAGCTTTAATGTGTTTGTGTGCTCAGCCTTTTTTCACTCTTGTGTTTTCACCAAATATCACATTTTTTTATCACATTAAGTGCTGTGTTTTGTATTTGTGCTCAAACTTAATACTGTTGTGTTCTTAACCTTTATTTGCTTTGCAAATTATTTGTGATTTTACTCACAGATCCACCACCTAAATGAATGCTGCTATATGTAATCTAAAGTGATCTACCAAGTACCAAATCTACCAAATATAACCATTCACCATTTAAATTAGCTAACTTAGGCAGCTTCACAACAGGCACAGCTATTATTTTAGTAGCATGATCTGCTTTTTACACCTACACATTATCTATAATCTATCATAAAAAAAGATAAATGCAACACAAAAGGCTGTTTAAACTAAATAACATTTAAAATAAAAAACAGCAGTGGTTTATATTGTAAATTTGCTAAAAGCCAGTGACCCATTGGCACCTGAGTGACAATAACCTAAAACATGTGCTCTAACCCCATCCCCAAGATTTGATTACTCCAAAATGTTTTTTACATTTCATATACAAGAACTTTTAAAAAGTTTTCAGAACTGTCTGGGTTAGACCATTTGTGTCCGGTTCCTCTCAAGGTTTCTTCCTTGTGTGTCATAGAAGTTTTTCTAGACATTTGTATAACTGTAACATTAAATTCTCAAAAAGCATGTAATGGCAAATTTATACGTTGCATACAAATTTTGCATATGGCACGTATATGTGAATGTACAGGAATTTAGGGATGTACACCAACAGTGGTGATTGAAGGTTTGTGCTGTATAAATATATTTTCACAACCTAAAAGAAGATAAAGAGAACCCAATTAAACAAATGTGAAAACAATATTACACGTATATTATAAAAAAGTATAAACTATTAGACTTATTACTTATTTATTAAAAACGGCCCAATACATATTTGTAAGTGGCAATGCATATCTGAGTCAAATGATTCCAGTCAATGTGATGACAACCAGGTATAAGTTGGTGTCCTGCTGTATTTAAAGGTAAATAGGGATCCACCAAAGTCAGATATTCATAAAATGTTTTATTGCATGAATAATGCAGACTTATGGACCTAATAAGAATTGGTGATGCTATCAGGCTGGAAAAGTTTGAAAAATACATCTGTAACCAATTCAACCATCTCTTGCACTGACTCCACCAATCCAGGCATCACACAAACTAATGTTAATGTTCATGAGACCATAAACAGGAGCATTTATGCTTTTATCAAAGATCAGGAAATCCGAAAAGTTGTGTTGACAAGAGCAAAACCAGCGGGAGGTGAACACGC
>JAUZSV010161168.1:0-13242 GCA_034780495.1 Parotocinclus cesarpintoi | reverse complement strand
CCCTCCTCTCCAATGCACACCTCCATCTCTCCAGACTCTCCTCCACCTGTTCCTACTACTCTAAAACTCTCACTGCAAATTACAATGTCATCTGCCGACGCCGCAGCCCATGGAGGCTCCTGCCTGACGTCTTCATTCTCTAGCACAGCCCCCACTTCCTCCTTGCTAATCTTGGGCACTGCACTGCAAAAATCTAAATCTTAGCAAGTGGAATTGTCTAATTTCCAAGCAATAAATCTTGTTTTTTCCACTGATAAGATTTTTTGTCTTACCAAGCATTAAAAGAGTAAAATTGTTTTGCTTTTTGTAAGAGCAATGACCTTATTCAGTCTTACTTATTCAGTTTTACCTTATTATAAGTCATTTTAACTTACAATGAGCACAAAAAGTAATTCTGATTTGTAGATCCAAATGTAAGATACACAATAAGTGATTTTCACTTCATTAGAGACCCAGTCTCCACTTATGGAATCTTACTTCAAGGATTTGGAGCTGGAACAAAAATCCACTGAACAGTCTTTATTGGTCATGTTTTATGCATCATCGTTTACAGTGGGATGAACAAATATTTCTTGTTATCAGTCTTCGTCATAAAATGTAGAGAAATGATGGGATTCTGTCTGCCCTCACCAGCCCAAACATACAAGTGCTAAGTAAAGACATAGATAGTATTTCTTAAAAGAAGTACAAATTGCTTACCTCATTGGCATTGATTTATTTTTGCTTAATATAAGTGTACATCTCATATTTTATACATTTTGTCTAGTTTTTGGAAAATTATTTTGGCTTTTATTGAGTTTAAAATGCTTTAACTGCACATTTTCTTACTAGTTTTAAGACATTTAAGTGCAAAGCAAAGGCATAGATAATATTGCTTATTTTAAGAAAAATTACTACGTAAAAATTGCTTACCCCAATTGCAGATTTTTTTGGGTTAATATTAGCATTTACATCTCATATTTTATACATTTTGTCTAGTTTTTGGAAATGGATTTTGGCTTATATTGAGTTTAAAATGCTTTATTTACACATTTTCTAACTAGTTCTAAGACATTTAAGTGCAAAGCAAAGGCCTAGCTAATACTGCTTATTTTAAGAAATCTTACCAAGTAAAATTGCTGACCCCATTGGCAGATTGATTTGCTTAATATAAGCGTTTAAATCAAATTTTTCATACATATTATCTAGTTTTTGGTAATTGATTTTTTGCAGTGTAGGTGATGAGTGACCCGATGGCCAGTGTGAAAGGTTGTTTTTCAGTCTGTTGGTTCTACTTTTGATGCTCCTGTACCTCCTTCCAGAGGGAAGCAGGCTGACCAGGGTGGAGATGTTCACAGATGATCTTCCTTGCTCTGGAGGAGAGGCATCAAGAGCTGGCAATGCCATCCAAAGAGGTCCGTACATGGTCCGGACGCGACCCCTCTGGCCGCGGACCCAGGATGCGAGCTTCACGAGCTGCGGGTCCGGGGTACAGCCTCTACCAGCCGCGACTCTCAGGCGCCATCAGCTGCGGGCGAACATGACAAAAGCACAATGAGGTGCTGATTTGGGGACGTCTTTCAAATCACGAGGCACGGGGGGCACTCTGAAACGCGAAAAGGCGAGCCGGAGCTCGCACGCGCTTGCAGCGCGAGAAAGTGCGCCGATTTGGGACGCTCCCCAAATCAAGAGGCGCAGAGGCGTTTCTGGAGCGCCAGAGGGCGAGCGTTAGCTCGAGCGTGCAGTAGCGCACGAAGAAGTGGAGCCGGGGCGCGTCCCAAATGGAGGCGCGCAGCCGGCTGAAGTGAAGCTTTCCCTAAAATGGCTAAATACCTCTGAGGTTTCCCTCGTACACATCCTTCAGCTCTAAACGCCCCAGGATTTTACCAACTGAATGCTAAGATGGTGCAGACGTTCAGCGTTTCGTGGCGTTTGCGCACCAGTGGTTAGGCGTGCAGCGATTTCACGGTGGAGTAAAACGACCTGGCAATGAACACTGCTAGAACTCCCACTTAAGTAGAGGGAGAGGCAGGTGTTCATCATCAGGTCGTTAACCAGACACTGGTTATAAGCTGCATCACTGATTGCTCTGTAACAGCAACCAGCGAAGCAGCACTGCGAGGGAAAAGGGAGGAACTTTAACACCTCTAAAATCTGTACAGCATTACTGCTGCACCAAAGCATTGAAATTGACCTTTCCCTATGTTACTGACGACTCCATACCAATTTCCTTTGGACTTGTAACATATAATTGTCTGAATGGTAACTTTGGTCTTTGGATCACACAGCCTGACTTACTTACAAAAAAGATCTAAAAGTTGAATTTTTATGTATTATGTAGTATAATACATTTCCACTATGTGATGCTACAACCTAGATGTCTTTACAGTGATAAATCTTTACAGTGCAAAAAAATAAGCCTCATGTTAGCATATTAGAACATAGAAGTGGGCGGGGCTTCTGGGCCTGGTTAACATGAGGCTTTTTTTTTGCACTGTAAAGTTTTAAGTGGCATTTGTGAATGTAACTATTATAGTGCCTAATAAAGGTTTGCCAAAGTAATCCTTCTTGTCAGCTGTTGATGAACAGCAGGCAGGGCTGGACTGGTAATCTGTTTTTTAAACTACAAATGTAATAGTGTAAAGAGATTAAAATGGCTGTCAATCACTAATCAGGTCATGCTGTGAAGGTATTAACAAAAGAGGAATGTTCCACAAATATTACAATATACAAAAATGAGGGGATGTTTCATTAAGGGATATTTCCTTTTGGTATGCCAACATGAAAATCCTGTATTAACACAACATTTCATATTTCTGTCTCTCTCAGGTATGCCTCTAAAGAAATCCTGAAAGTTGATCCGTCATAACAGGATGTAAGACAAAAGGGCTGAGAAGAAAAGCAAAACCACAACCTCCTACCACATTCCGAGAAGGTCAAAAAAGAAGTATTTTCTTGGAAGATATTTCTTTTATCTTATTCTCTTTCACAAATCCGCAAGGGTGCAAAAGATGAAACTAAAGAACGTCTTTGCAAAAATCAAGTGAACTCTGGACCCTTTCATCGCATGGACTTACAAGTGGGAGAGTGATATAAAAATTGGAGCAAAGAGTCCTGCATGCTGTCATACCACAATTCATTAACGTGACAACAGAAAATGAGGGAGTTTACAATGTTTCTGATGCACATCCATCTCCTGTTTGGGGTGGCCAGCTCTTTGGTTATTCACTCCATGCCCTGGAGAGTAGCCTGTCCCAACCAGTGTATATGCCAGATCAAGCCCTGGTACTCACCGCAGTCTGTGTACAGAGAAGCTCCTACCGTTGATTGTAATGATCTGCTTCTCACTCAACTGCCCACATCCCTTCCTCCAGAGACACACACTCTTAGGCTGCAAAGCAACCTTATCAGTTCAGTGAACCAGAGTGAGCTCCAGGGTCTTGTGAACCTGACCGAGCTGGACCTCTCCCACAACAGTTTTATTAGTAGCTCGAACCTGAGAATCAAAGACCTGCCAGCTCTTCTCAGTCTACACATGGAAGAGAACCAGCTGAGAAACATCCCGGTGGCAGCTTTTTCTGGATTTCCAAGACTACAGGAGTTATATCTCAATCACAACAGGCTTAGGAGCATCTCCACTGGGGCCTTCAAGGGACTGGGTCATCTTCTAAGGCTTCATATCAACTCTAACCACCTTATGATTATTGACAGGCACTGGTTCCATGATTTGCCTCAACTCGAGGTGCTCATGATCGGAGGAAATCCAGTCGACACCATTCAAGATCTCAACTTTAAATCTCTTGGATCCTTGCGCAGTCTTGTCCTGGCAGGTATGGGCTTGCGCGAGATATCAGAACGTGCTCTAGAAGGACTTGTGAACCTGGAGAGCATCAGCTTCTACGACAATAACTTGACCAAAGTTCCAAAGGAGGCGCTGCAGAAATTATCAGGCCTTAAATTTTTGGACCTGAACAAGAATCCAATTGAGCTGGTGCAGAAAGGTGACTTCAGGGACATGCTTCACCTGAAGGAGCTCGGCTTGAACAACATGAAAGAGTTGGTCTCTATTGAGTACTCAGCAATGGAAAACCTGCCTGAGCTGACGAAATTGGAAATTACAAATAATCCGCGACTGTCATACATTCATCCGAAGGCTTTCCAGAAGCTACCGAGTATGGAGAGCTTGATGCTCAACAGTAATGCACTGAGTGCCCTGCATCGAGAGACTGTGAGGTCTCTGCCAAGCTTACAAGAGATCAGTCTACACACCAACCCCATTCGCTGTGACTGCCTTATCCGCTGGGTGGGGGCAGAAGATGACAAGCCGGTTCGCTTCATTGAACCTCAGTCCACATTCTGTTCAGAACCCCCTGAGTTAAAAGCCAGAAAACTGAAAGAAGTCTCTTTCAGAGAGATGGCAGAGAGCTGCCTTCCCTTAATCGCCCCAAACATATTTCCATCTTATATTGAGGTTAAACGGGGTGACAACATAGCCCTTCACTGCCGAGCACTAGCAGAACCAGAACCAAAAATGTACTGGGTTATTCCAAATGGGCTGAGGTTAACTCCTTCCACCATCGTTGGCCGTTACAAGGTTTTATTAGAGGGTACTCTGGAAATCTTTGGGATCACTCCTGAGGAGACTGGTTTCTACACTTGTGTTGCACAAAATCTGGTTGGGGCTGACACAAGGAGTGTGACACTTAAAGTAGACGGCTCAGGCAAGTTTGAAAAGACAAGGAAGGAAGACCGACTTGAGGTCCGTGAAGTTAAAGAGCAATACGCTTTACTGACTTGGCATGCTGACCATAACATCCCTGCTGCACGAATCTCTTGGACGGCCAACGGCAGCTTGGAAGATGTCCACAGGTATAGTATGCGAGTATTAGCTGGCACCAGGGATTTCAACCTAACACGCCTCCATCCAGGAACCCATTACAAAGTATGTCTGCATATGGGGCCAAATGGCACCTCCTGTGTCCATATCAGGACTACAGAGGTGTTCGTTCCAGCTCCTTCTCCAGACCTGTCCCCAGCAGTCCTCCTGGCTGTATCAGCTCTTCTCCTCCTGCTGGCAGCTGGAGCATGTCAGAGAAGAGCTACGCTCACCTGGAAAGAACAGACGTCAGACTTTGAAAAGGCCCATATGACTGTTTTGACTCAGGAGGCCATGGCTTTCATGGTGCCCGCGATGCCTGTGAAACAGCCACTTCACCAGTGCGAAGAAAAACTCTCAGAGGGCAATGGAAAGAAGATCAGTGACCCTCAGCCAGGGAATGATCTTCAGGGGCCAGCCAAGGAGGCATGCTGAGTTACGAGTACAGTGCTAGGAGGATGTGCCATAGAAACTATGTAAAGCTTCTCAAATTACAGAGAAAGAGAAAGTAATAACTGTCTGCTGAACCAGTCCAGAGCTTTCCTTGTCAGATTACAAACGAAGAATCCCAGTTACCTTCAGTGATATATTAAGACATTTCATTTGTATTTATTTTATAATGAAAAGATATAGTGTAAGAAGTGTACATATGTATTTACAAACTGCATACCCAGGGACTCGGAAGGCACTATCCTAGATGTAGAGGGAGTTCTCGATTCTGCTCATAAGCAGCTTCTGAACTTTACAAGTCTAAGAGTTGGGACACAGAAGTGTAAACATATTTTCATACAGCTGTAAGGACTGAGGTTGTCAGGTAGGCAAGTCTATTTTGTGAACGGTATTACGAGCCTCTCAAGTCTTTGTGCCAAACTGGAGAGAGAGAGAGAGAGAGAGAGAGAGGCTGCGAGAAAGAGCATCACCTTCTCCTGGAGTGAGATAAATGTCACTTTTCTATTTTTGGATATAATACAGTCCTATTTGAATATCTACAAATAGGTACTGAGAATAAAGGTACAGTTAAAGAAGGGTATTTTGTAATATGCTGCGTAAGTATGCGCCCAGCATTTGATAGTATGGTATAAACTCATAGGAGAATGTCCAAGCTCTGTCATGATTTGTAATAAACTTAGAGAATAACGTTTGCGGTAGTTTGAGCCAACCCCTTTTTTTTTTTTTTTTATGACGGACACATCTGTATACCTGAACAAGGACACACCCATGTGATATGAAACGGCAATGGTTTTCTCCAAAGGTTGAAAGTCAAATTGCTCATTAAAAAGTGACATTCGGCCCTGAGCAACTGTTCGTTCGAATGAAAGTTTCTGGACTTTCTGAGGAATTTACAATGGTCAACATGTTATTAACAATGCAAAACAAAAAACAAAAACAACAAACTGTTTCTGATATTGCATTGTTTAAAAAAAACGTATCGTTTTGCAAAACCAATGGAATGGACACTGCTAACAGGGACACACTTAAAGGAAAGTGTAGAGACCAAGCTCTGTTTGTCCAGAAAGCTTTTTAGTCAGGGATCCTGTTAAACAGAACAAGGGAAATGTCTGCAGACTATCACTTCTCAAGTATGGGAACCCCATTTTCTACTGTTGTGTCACTTCTAGTAAACTTGTTTAGTTTCAGTTCTCGTCGGTTTGTGATTTGATGTGCTCTATTGTTTCAGAAGACCTGCTTTAACTAAACTGTCTGCCTATTCTTTCTTTTCCATATCATTTGTTGACTCTTGGTTAGCTACTGTATCCTTTAAGCTGTACATACACTAACTTAACCTGAATTTCCTGTTCAGTCTTCAGCCTTCCTTTCAAAAATGATTTAGATGATTGTGTGTTAAAATCTATTTTGAGGTAATATTAAACCGTTTTAGACTGAGCAATGTCAGTGGCTTGATTAATTGAACAAAAAAATATATATATTATAATAATAATAATAATAATAATAATAATAATAATAATAATAATAATAATATCGGGAACTGATCCACGATAATCTACACATTCTGTTTAAATAAGTAATAGCTCCTACACACCTGTAGTTCTCATATCTTCTTTGAATTAACAAAGTAACATCATTTAATAAGTGACAAAGCATTGTTTAAAATCCTTAACGTGTTTTAAGATTTGGTTTCTGACTTGGGAGTTTTGAAACAGGTTCATTATTAAAAACATTTTATTGTTTACTTACATGTTTTGTGTTACTATTAGTTAATGGACCATGCTCGTATATAACTTCTAAAGCTATACAATTAGAAATTAATTGTTTTTCAATCATTTCAAACTGTACCAATCCTGAGGTAATCCCAAACCATGATACTCCCTCTGCCCATGCCTCAGGGGTTTTGGTTTTGATTGTCACTTTTTCTTTAAAAAAAAGTGCTCCAGTCTTTGCTCTTTGCATGGGCAAAGACTAGAGCACTTTTCCTGTTTCATTCCCTTCTTCCCTTCACTCCTACTCATGGTGGAAATGTTCCCGAATTTCCTGTATTCCTCGTTAATAGACACTTGAATTTTGACAAAGCCATGAACCCAAAGGCTAACATTCATTTTGCATATGGCGATTTGAATTTGCAAATTAACAAGGGCATGAAAAGAATGTTTGTCACTTGTTTAAGGAGAATAATTATGAAGTGATTAAAGATAAGATCACATAAAAAAAAATGCAAAAACAAGATAATTCACCAGACTCATAAACCTCTTCTTATAACGAGACTTTATTATCTTGCCATTACACTTGCATATGTATAAGCTGACATGGGCATATTCTTACAAAGTCACACCCAGCATTCCATCACCCGTCAAACCACCGAAAATAGATAATGACCCTAATATTTATTTCCATAATAGCTCTTGGCTATTCAGAATCTCCTGAGGTGGAGAGGCTCTGCTCAGCAGCAGATGATCATGGCTTCTCCATTTTATTTGAAAGGATTCTTCTCATCCAGCCAGCATAGACTGACTCAAGTGAGGAAAGAATCTATTAAAATGGTATCTATAAAAAAATGATTAAAGTACCTAAGAGAGTGCAAAACTGCTGTCTGGTGGATAGGTGCTGTTCACAAATCGGCCCTGTGCCCTACTATCCGGTCAACAGAGTATTTTTTAGGAAGTTTTCCACTGGAAAATGAGCCATCCCTGGACAGTCTATGGATGATTTAGAAACATGGAAAGTAAAACAAAGGCTGCAGAAGCATTTGCAGGCTAAAACTTTGTATACACCCCTTACATCAGCCACACTCGCTGATAACAGGTCCATTACACGAAGCAAATAGTGGCAGTGAGATTGAGGGTGTGTCTGAAATGTAAATATGAATGGGTGTAAAAGAGAGTGTCCTGCCCACAGCACACATGTTCTGATCAGTCAAGTTAATAAGTGGAAAGTTTTAAACACAACTTGAACCGGTAGAGGTTTTTACTTATGTTTAAATGATGCATTCCAGATGCACTGAACTGAGTTTTTCTATGTGGTTTGTAACTGTGCACCAGGAGTTGTGAATTTAGATGCACAAACAAAAAGCTCTGCTTCTCTTCCCCGAGTCTTTCGTCCTGTCCACTCTGGCTAAAACCTTAGTTTTGCTGGAGATTCTCTTGCATGACTTCACACAGCCCACAATCCCTATAGGTGCTTATGCTTTGCAGTATTTTCTGACTGTCCTGAGGATCTCTATGATCTCCCAAAGTACAATATAAATGCCATGTGCCTGTTCTGCAAGAGCTTCCTTTAAATAACGAACCATGGTCCGAGAGATAAGCACAAAGCTACAAAAATACAGGAGCTTAGCTTTATGGGGTTTCAAACATCTCCGCTGGAAGTGTAGTTCTTGTTGTGTTGGACTGTAACACTGCTAATACTTCATAAACTGACAGACATGCAAAAGTTTGGTCTTGGCATCAAAGTGAAAGCATCATATCTGTCTTAGTATCGAACATTTTCAAAGAATTGCCAGACCCAGATTTATTAATACAGTACTATAACAAGTAGGTCTGCTTACTGAACTAGCTAACAAGCAAAAAACTAAGGGGAAAATGTTCTTATATGCAAATCATCACCTTTTCATCAACACAGTGCTGCTCTTTGTTCTTTAAAAAAAAAAGTGTCTTGAGAGCAAATTCCATGTAAGTTTGCTAAATGAATAAACCTACAGTAGTCCAGTCCAATGAGCATTTATTTATAGTGCCACTCTCCAAACTGCCAACTAAGCTGGCCTCCATTCATAAACTAACATTTCACATGACAGATCAACTGCATGCTGATCAAATGCTAGTTCTTTTTATTTATAAATGCCAGTGCATCATTCGATGGTGATTTGGTGCGGATGTGTGTGTAGTCCATAGTCCCAGTGACGTCTGGGAAGTTTGCAATGACCAGCTGTTGTTGCACACTGTAAGGGTGCTTGATGTAGAGGAACAATAACCTAAAACTGATGATACAGCTCATTGAGTCCCGGGAAAGTCCTGATGTGTCAGCAATCTCCTAATGGAATGTTCCAGTAGGCAAAAATCCATGCACACCTGTACAGGTATGGGAATAGGCTCATAGGGCTATGAGCTCTGTCTCTGAATCCATCAACAGTTCAACATCAGTCACTTCTGATGGTGACCATTACACAATCGAAACTCTGTTATAGTTAAACGATCCACATTAATTAATGAATTGGCCACGCGTGACAAAATAATCAGGCAAACAGTTGTCCTGTACATGCTATTGGAAGTTTTGCTCACTGTAATTCCATTTGCTTTTTCATTCATTCTTTTCACCAATTCATTCAACAACATGTGCAGTCGTGTCTGATGAGTAGTTTTCTACTTATGAACATTTCCATCAATGTGGCCGTTTATGAAACGGTGCCTTATGAACGATACGAGCATAAATTTGTTCTGCTGGCGTTTCACGAATGAGGCGGAGTAAACAGGAAGCCAATAACACTAAAGACCTTCACTGGATAATTATGATAAGGCAGAGGAGATTGAGGTCAGGACACTGTAGGCCAAATTCTAACACACCCAAGAATTGATGGACCATTTGATGACCTTGATTAACGTTGGGGTGGTGCTTCACAGAACTTAACTACACTTGGCATTCTATACAGGGATCTTATACTCTGCCAGGGAAAACCCAATCTCCATTCTTCTCCATATAGGTGGGGAAACATGCTAACTCAGCAGTGTATTAAATACTCATTTTCCCCACTATAAATGTCTCGCAGGCTGCACACAACCAAAAGGAAATGTGTCCTAGTGAATAAACGGTCATTTCCGCAGCGGGTGATGCAATATTACCGTTTAAATAACATCTAAAAGTGCCTCTGCACGACACAGACCATAACGCAGTTCCTACCCATGCACATAGATAATGCAAAGTAAATCAATAGTCAAGATAAAACATTAAATCAAACTTACGTAAACCAAACGTCAAACTATGACACAATTCATATTTCTGGCAATTAAAATAACACGTGCAAACATTTTCTTAATTTGACCAGTTGTCTACAGCATTATATTCATAAATATTCCTCTTAGAAAGCTCCTGCTCGAGCTTAAAACACATCAAGCTAAGAGTTTTACCTTAAAAGTGATTCATAAACGATCCGAGAGCAACTCTGTGCAAGGAGAAAACAAAAACATTTATCACAGTGGGGAGGCGGGGTCAAGCCGCTTGCTAAGTATTATACACACACACACACACACACACACACACACACACACACACACAAATTAGGGAAACGTTTATAAGCCTTTAATCTGTAATAACATTCACAGGCCTGTATCACATGAATCACAGAGACATTTATTAGCTTTATTTGATTGGCAGTGTGTTTCCAATGCTGATATTTTTGTAAAATATTTAATCTTTTGGACAGTCTATGAACTGGAGAAAATACAACCCCACTTTTCAGTTACGTTGATTGATGCAGTGTCTATTGAAGTGTTGGTTCTTAGGTAGCTTTCATTTCACACAGTGCCCATGTTGTTCTGGGTAAAAAATTAAAAAAAACAAAAAACAATGAGCTTCACCACATTATTATATCTTATTATAAGATTTAAACATTATTCCTGTATGATCTAATTGGCAGCGTATGATTAACTCACTCAGAGAGAGAACATTTTATCTGCCTCGTAGTCTTTCTGCTGTTTTCTCCTCTGCTTAAAAGAAATTCGAAGACTCTCTATTCTAAAAGCTTTTTTTTACTACTCTTTATTTCCTGAATACATTTTCTCTTTACTTTGAACAGCTCCTAAGTTTTTTTATGGCACTCAGCACTAAAAATCTTTGTAAATATTTTTCATTCTTGTTATTATTTGTTAAGGCCTCGGCCGTTGATCTGGTGACGCCACGCCAGTTAAACGCCACTTATCCTGTACTGGACATGTTTCTAACCTCAGGGTTGAGCAGTGAAGGTATTCTCACTTTATAATAATAACCCTGAAATGCCTGAGTGGTGTAGCAGCAATTCCATTGCACATCATAGCAGTGACCTGTGTTTGAGTCTCATTGGTGCTATGTGACCGGTTTGGGCATCACACAGGAATGATTAGCTGAAGGAGGACAGGCCAGACGGTAGCTCGCTGGATTATGCAGCATCACCCCTTACCTAACCCTGCAACAGAGTGGCACCCACTTTGGGGTAAATGCTCCCCGTGCACTCTATGAATTCTGGAATAGGTTCTGGACCATATTTAATGCCATCTTGCACACTGCAATGGGCGCCACTCTAACCTATTAAGAGTGGAAACGGCAAACTAGAGGGCTGACTGCACCAGTGAACCGAAGCCCCTCCAGTAAAAGGGGTGAAAGGCTGAACTACTTAAATCAAAGTTGGACTATTACAAATCTTTTGCAGCAAGCCGTACAACATTAGAGCATGGCTTGTGTAAATGGCAGGCTTGCCAACTCAATGATTTAATGAATGACCCACTGAGTGCAATTTCCCGATCAATGAGAGATAGCACCTTAAAGCTGAATTTCATTACCTCGAGCTTAATAACGGCTCCTTTCATTTCAGTGCAACGGAAAATGCAATCTGTGATTAAATGCTACAGTAACTTTATGGCATAAAATGCAGCTTCCACGGTCCGCCATTAAATCAGCCAGTTATGCAGATTGTGAGAATGATGCAGCCATGGCTAGCTGGAAATACTCGGAAATACTCGGAAATACTCTGCTTACTAAGAAATGATTAAAGGAAAAGATGTGAAGTGGGGGAAGCATCTACTGAGAATCAATTTAAGATAAAACAGTATAAATACACTCTTTTCACAGTACACAATACACTTCTTCACTCACAGTCCATAACAGCTTAATCCAGTTCAGACCACATGAGAGAACACTCACGCACACCGGCGCACTTTGGAGATGCCAGTTGACCTGTGGAATGGAATGAGGGACAAAACCCAAACCTATACAATGTGGAGAGGCCAGGCCAGGCCAGGACCTGAGCCCAGGTTAGAAACAGCACCAAACTCGAAATACAGAGCAAGTCTACAGTGCCACAATTAGGGCTGCTGTTTTCGTAATAGAATATTAACTCTATACAGTCATCGCCAAAAAAAATAACACACACAGATAGATGACACAGATAGCGTGATGATGTGATCCATTAGTATCTTATACAACAATCATGAAATTAAAATACTTCAAAAAAATATACCTTGATGCAGCATTAGAAACCACAGCTACATTCTTTATACAAGGCTTACTCCAATCGTCTGGAATCACCAGTAATAATATAAGTACTAGATTATGACAGGTGTAAGGGTACCTTGCTGTGTAAGGGTGCATTACCTGCTGGGAAACAGGACGTTGTCTAATATGGACATTGACTGCATATTGCAATAGTCACAATTTTTATATGCTGCTGTAGGGTAAATTTTATTTATTTATTTTAGGATTTTCTTCACCGGAAAACGGCAAGCAAATGAAAAAACTTGAGCATCCCTAAAGCCACCACATTTTTAATTCATAGCCATTGACTGTAGTGTACTGTTATGATCCTGTGTAGGAACTCTGGAACACTTAAGTGGACGATATCATGGACCTGATGATTTGACAGAAGGAAAAAATTAATTGATAGACAGAAAAAGCCACAGGAAACAAAGTCGAAATGTGAACGTTAACCCGTTTCTATAGTTTTAGGTCAGAGAGAATGTTCACACACATTATATATATATATATTGCAGATTTTCATTGTTTCCTGGGTTTTTGTGCAACTTTTACATTAAAGAAATCACAAAAGTTATAAAAAATATATAAAAAAAATATGAATTGTAACAATAAAGGAATGTTGTACATGATAAAATCTGATGATTTACAGTAAATAGCTGTTGTAGCTACACAATGTGTAGGATATTTCGGTGCTGTAAGCTCGGTACGGACGGAGC
>JAUZSV010161061.1:0-13246 GCA_034780495.1 Parotocinclus cesarpintoi | reverse complement strand
GTGTGTGTGTGTGTGTGTGTGTGTGTGTGTGTGTACGATATGAATCATCAGATCCAGGATGAGGCCGTTATTAGATCAGACCACACTGATCTCCATTTGGTGCATTAGTCGTGTCTCAGCGCCCCGGTACTTCCTTACCTTCCTTCTTTAGGGGGGGATGTGGTTTTGCTCTGCGGCTTCTGCTGATCCACCATAAAAAATCCTAAGAGCTCCATGCTTTTTGTTTGATTTTGTTTGATTTATTTATTGAGGAGACAGGAGCGGGACAGGAGCACAGACATGTTCCTCTTTAATGGACGACTTCTCCCATTTTGGGCTCCATTTGGACCCCTTATGCAGAGGCTAATCCAATCGGGAGCCTTTACTTTGGGAAAAGGAAATGTTAAAGAGATAAGATGATGATTTTAGCCTCTGATTTTTGAGGCTTTTTTGGCCGGCGATGCCTCGGGACACGTAGAGAAAGGTCAAGAGTCCGCTCGCTTTGTCTCCGTTTGCTTCAAAGGATCACAAACTTTATTCTCACATTGTTTTATTAAAAAACCCAAACTCTCAATCCCCAAATTTCCTCCTGTGGAAAAATATCGTTCTAATGGACAGCTTTATAAGAGATAAGAGAAAAAAAAAGAGATTGAGGGTTTTTTATAAAACACCGCTCACAAAAATAAATATATATATATAAAGGCTGAGGGATGAAAAGTAAGGATGGGAGTTCTTGTTTGGTGCAAAGAAATTATTTCAAAAAGAAAAGAAAGAACAAGAAACTAAAAGTTCAAAGAAAGAAGGAGTAAAAAATAAAAAGAAAACATAAAGAAAGAAAAAGAAAGAGAAAATATTAGGTTAAAATTGAGAAGCATTACAGAAAACACAAAGAAAGAAAAAAATGATCACTGGAAAGACAAAGATTGAAAGAATTAGAGAAAAGTGAAAGAATGGAAGAATTACCAAAAACACACAAAAAGAAAGAAAGAGAAAAAAATAATAATTACAAAAAACACAAAGAAAGAAAGAAAAAAAAGGAAAAAAAAAGAAAAAATTATTACAGAAAACAAAGTAATAAAAAATAATTACAGATAACACAAAGAAAGAAAAAAAGAGAATGTACAAACAAAAAATGTTTTTTATTAAAAAAAAAAAAAAAAATATATATATATATATAAAGGCTGAGGGATGAAAGGTAAGGATGGGAGTTTTTGTTTGATGCAAAACAAATATTTTAAAAAGAAAAGAAAGAACAAACTAAAAGTTCAAAGAAAATAGGAGTAAAAAAAACTGCAAGCATAAAGAATGAAAAAAGACAAAATATTAAGTTAAAAATTAGAAACATTACAGAAAACACAAAAAAGTAAAAACATTTAAGATAAGATAAGATAAGATAAGATAAGATAAGATAAGATAAGATAAGATAAGATGATATCAGAAACAAGAAAGAATGGAAGAATTACAAAAAACACAGAAAAAAAGAAAGAAAGAAAGAAAGAAAGAAAAAAGAAAGAAAAAAAGAAAGAAAAAATGAAAGAATGGAAAAAAGAAGGAAAGGAAAAAAGAAAGAAAGAAAACACAAAAAAGATTTAAAAAAAAAAAAAGAAAATTACAGAAAACACAAAGAAAGAAAAAAGAAGTAAAGACAGAGAATGTCTAACAAAAAAAGCGAGAATATCGAGAATAAATTAAAATGGAATATAAATATAAATATATAAATATATATATACACGCTGCTCACAAAAAGAATTCTATTTATAATTTGTATTATAATTAATAATTAGTAATATTTAATGAATAATTTAATATCCCCTAATATTTCCTGTTGAGGCAATGGGTGGGCTCATAATCATATGCGTGGGCGTGGCTTATCAGTTGAGTGGGCGGGGTTACTCTCATGTATGAGGTAATGTATGAAACCGAACCTTGTTCTCCATGTTTTTTAATCTAGACAGCCCACATCAAAAAATAACATGTTGAGATGTTTGATTTGACAGTTTGTGATTTGGTAGATTCTCCACACACTCTTCAACTTCAAGCTCTTAAAAAGACTCATGCTTAAATTCGTGCTCATGCTGACTGTTAGATCTTACTGGATATATTATGGATGTTAAATGGTGGCATGGCTGAGCTGTAACCCGAGTGTGTAGAGCAGACTGCAGGGTCGAGGGCCAGAACCTTTAGCTTTGTTCCAGAAAGAGGAGAAAGAGGAGAACCTTTATCAGTCTCTCCAAATCGATTGGGACTCCTGGTGATCATACAGATCAGATTTCTCCTGAACCTTCAGAATTCTTATTACCAATCATCAACTGTTCATGCATAAACGTCTAAAAAGAGCTTCAGTTTGGTTCAGTTTCCCCAAATCCTTCTCCAGAAAACCCAAATGATCTCTCGAAACAACAAACGGGTCACCCTGCATGTCTAAGGTGGTAGTACCTTCAGACTCCTGCAGATGGCGATGTGTGAGGGTAATTAGGCCATACATACTTGCTGGGTGTATTGAATTAGAGAATTATAGATTGAGAAGAGGTGGTACAGTGCTGTGAACATCCCATACGATGTGTGGAAAAAGCAGAGGGAAAGATTTAGAGAAAAGGAGTGATTGTATTTGGGTATTTGTATTTCCAAAGGCCGTAGTGTGAAAGAAGTAGCTGTATTAAGGTGCATCAAAGTGTTTGTATTTTCTGTAATTATTTTTTATTATTTTGTGTTTTCTGTATTCATTTTTTCTTTCTTTCTTTGTTTTTTTTTGTACTTTTTTTTCTTTCTTTGTGTTTTCTTTAATTATTTTTTATTACTTTGTGTTTTCTGTAATTGTTATTTTTTCTTTCTTTCTTTCTTTTTTGTGTTTTTTGTCATTTGTTTCTTTCTTACTGTCATTTTTTCTTTCTTTCTTTATTAATTTATGTATTTGTGTTTTAATAATTTTTTATTCTTTTCTTTGAGTTTTCTGTAATATTTTTTTCTTTCTTTCTTTCTTTGTGTTTTTTGTATTTTTCTTTTTTTTTCTTTCTTTCTTTCTTTCTTTCTTTCTTTCTTTCTTTCTTTCTTTCTTTCTTTGTGTTTTTTGTAATAATTTTTTCTTTCTTTGCGTTTTCTGTATTTATTTTTATTTTTTGTAATTATTTCTTCTCTTTCTTTTTTTCTTTATTTATTTATTTGTGGGGTTTTTTGTGTTTTCTGTAATAATTTTTCGTTTCTTTCTTTTTTCTTTCTTTGTTTCTTTGTTTCTTTCTTACTTTGTGTCTTATGTTTCATTTCTTTTTTTCATTTCTTTTTTTTCTTTCTTTAATACATAAAGTTATTATAATTAGTCTGTAATTATTTTTCCATTGTTGTTTTTTCTGTAATAATTTTTTCTTGCTTTGTATTTGTATTTCCAAAGGCCGTAGTGTGAAAGAACCAGCTGTATTTGCAGGTGTATCAAAGTGTAAGGCCATACGGGTCATAAATCCCAACCTACAGCTAATTCTCGACCAAACTAGCCCCTCTGCACCACAGGAGTAATACGAAATATTTTTAAATGCTGTTTTTATTTCCTAATACAGGTGCATTGCTATTAATAAAAAAGAGCAGAACATTGTGTGCCATCCTCATGGAGGGTCTCCTGACCCGAGGCCCTGTCCGTCTGCACCATCTGCACCGTCTGCATTGTCTGCACATGTTGCAGAGGAGTCATCTGTTCCCCCCGGATCTGAAATTCCCAGACAGGGGACAAGGAGAGTTCCTCAGATATGCAAAAGGTCATTTTGTTGGTTTGGTAACGTTACCATCGGATCCCGGACGAGTCTTAGAGATCAAATTAAAATTAAAAATATAAAAATGTTCAAACTCTAAAGCACAACAAGTCAAACAGGTTCAAAGAAAAAAAACGCAAACAAGTAGGTTCCCACATTTTGGCAATTTCCTTTTTGCCTGCTTCTTTTTAAACTTTATTTGGTTTATTGTTTTACTTTTGTTATTGCATGTTTGTTTCGAGGGAGTGAGATTTTAGCAGCATTTCTTAAATGAAAGGAACCAGCCTGGACTTTCTTAATTATATGCATTCTGAATTGATCCTTATAGAGAACAGGTAGGTCTGGTTTTCCTTAAACGCATTTATTAAAACTTTCTAATTTAATGAGAGAGATAAAGCTGTGCGTCATCGGCGTAAAAAAGAAAAGAAACTCCAAAGAAGAAGACGTTGGGACAGCATGGAAAATCCAGATTTATAGAAAATCTGAATGTTTTTTTTTTTGCTTCATAAACATCAATTTCTGCAACACATTCCAAAAATATTTAGGGCTAGTGATGAGGTAAAAAAACTAAATAATGATGTAATCATGTTTTGGTACAAAAGCAGCATCCAGGATAGGCTTTTAGGACTAAACGTGATCAGAGGAACTCCCTCCAGTTTATGACCAAATGTTTAAAAACGATGTTCCTCTAAGTAAGATTGGAAAGGATTTCGATATTTCAGTCCTTATTTATAAAATGCAGGGACGTTGTTATGGACTGCGTTGCGAGTCCCGCTTTGCGTTGTTCGCCGCGATATGTTATTTTACCCCGATCCCTTAGCGTCGTGTTTCTGTGTCATGGCGTTTGTTTTGATTTGTCGCGGCGTTAGCCACTGGATGCAGCTGGATCCAGCCACTGGATGCAGCTATAGGGTCACTATGGGCGCCGACCCCCGGTATCCGGACGTAACGGGCAGCCCCTTGGACCTTCTGCCAGTCCGGCCGTCTCGAGGTCCACGGCTCTCAAAGCCGCCCTTTTATTTTTCCCCCTTTTTGTCCTTTTACTTTCTTTTCGTTCAGGCTGTTTTTAGTTTCCTTTTTCATTTCCGTTTTATGGGCGTGTTCGCGGTACCCCGGCTCCACTAGGCGCTGTTGCCGGCCCCCGGCAGGAAGCCACTCCGGACCCTCTGGCGCGGAGCCATTATGGCGGTACTGCGACCCCCACCGCCGCCGTGGGACCTGCTTCACTCCAGCCCGTTCGCTCCCCTGGGACCCTGTCGCCCTGGACCTCAATGTTACGGACTCCAGCGGCCCCTTGGTACCCAGGCTGTTTGCGGACCCCTGGTCAGCTAAGGAGTGGGCCCCGCAGCCCCACCACGGGACTCTGGACTTCGGGCTGAAGGGCCTCCCCCTGGACTCGTGTGTGGACTTCTTTTTAAGTATAGTTTTAAATGCCTGATATGTGTGTTCTGTTTAAATAAATGTTCTATGGTTTTCTCCGTATTTGTTGTCTGTCTGTGGATTCTGCATCATGGGCTCCGGTCTAAAAACCCGATAGGGATCCTGGGGATTTAGCGAGACCAGGAATGGTTTTTCGAGATCTCTGGGATGCCCTATCTTAGCAGTTATTGGAAGGGAGAAGAATCTGTATGTCATATTGTTAACATAACTGGTTAATTAATGTAAACACTTGATGAATGGGTGAATGAGTTTGTGTACTGGGGTAGCTGTCCAAGATGGTGTGTACAGCCTAAGGTGGTCCTGTGTGCCATCATGTATTGTAATAATTACAGTTGGCAGACTAGCAGCTGTTTGATGTGAGCAGAGCACCACTTAGCTAAGACTTAGTAGTATCAAAGCTTAGTCCCTCAGGGCAATTCCTCTTTGCCTGTGAGGATCCAATAATGTTCACAGATGCTATATTGAACAGGTTGCAATGATACATGTGCCACAACTGATAACCTTGTCTCTCATCTCCAAGCTGTTCCGATTATAGGTTCTTTCATATAAAAAAAACTGGCTTCACTCGCCCATTCTGTTATTCTATACTGTGATTCAGAAATTGGCTGTCACTGTATGTGTCAATAAGTGAACTACTTATTTGAAGCTTATTAAATGTAAGGTAGGGGGTAGAAAGCTATATGCCGTCTACCAAGCCAAAGCTGTTAGTTTATTTGAAACAAGTTCCAGAGTTGACTTAACAGTGGTCACTGTGTTGTGTATAATGGTCACAATTGTTGGATCAATACAATTTACTTTGGCATTTTGGTAACTTGGCTAACTCTTAGCTGGTTCAGTTGCCAGCTTCTGGAAGTAGGTCCTGGTGGCCTGAGATTGGGTGCAACATGCAGATTGGTTGACACATAGAAAGCTTTCTCTGTGTACTCCTGTGTCCTACATTACTGTTCTCACTGAATTGTTCCAGTGTAAGTGCCTAGCCTTCAATCCAGATAAAATTGTGGAGGTATGGCAGAAATGGCATCTGGTATAAAATCAGAGCCAGGTCTAATATGCAGATCAGATCTGCTGTGGTGATCCCTTAATGGGAACAGCTGAAAATAAGAAGATGCAAAGTCATCCATTATCCCATACATGAGATGAGGGTCCTTCAAACATTAAGCTGCGAAACCCAGCACATGGCATTATGGAAAATGAGAACAGAATAAAAAAAAACATAAACATGAATATACCATACCTCCTATATAATAATAATTCATTTGATATCAGATCACATATAAATCTTGTTGGAAACATGAGGAATTGTGTAACATTAATTGCCTTGGAAAAGTAAAAGTTTGTGTCAATCCTTTAAGAAGCCCACATTTTACATATTTACCAGCAAGTAAAGTGAACAAATTGACTGGGCCTTGAATTTAATCATGCTGCGAATTTCTGGAGGGCTTCTCAGCCGACTTTGCTCTCTAACCCGGCAGGAACAGGGAGGAGAGCAAAGATAAGGCAAAAAAATCTAGCCTTTCTCCCCTGTGTAGGAGCCTTGTGCAGATAATACCCCTCTGGAGACACATTCAAAGCAACAGGACATAGCAGCTGCTGCGCCCAGGAGAAGTGTGCCTTGGAAAGCGGTCTCGGAGATGAACTTCTTAATCAGAGCTAAATTGCTTGGAGAACGAAAGAGCCTATAACAGGATTGGTGTGTTTTGTGGTGCACAGAGTGGAGCCCTTCCTCTAGGATTAGCCCTTGATCAGCAGGGTGACCTTCAAATGCTGAGATGAAGCTGCAGTTCAGGACCTATCAATTTGGCCTTTAAGGGCTTGAACTTCTAGAACAGCTTGAGAGGCTTTTTTATTTTATTAACACACATTAGTAAATTTTGCTACAGCAATGAAATACATATTTGTCGTCTTTTTAATAACTGAGCTGTAGTTGCAGCGTGGTTATGGAGAAATGTATTATCGGTTCCTTCGTGGGACTTTATTGTCTGTAAATAAACATTTAACAAAAGAGCCGTTTGAACTACTGTAACAATGAACTGAAAAAAAAGAATATTACTTTCAAATAGCTCTGGTGCAGATAATTATTTACATTATATAATAACATGAATTGTTCTTATTGATTAATTTAAAATATCTGGACATCCAAACAGTGCATTTACTTGCAAAGAGATGTAATGTTCTTGTTGTGAACAAATCTGAAGGTCATATAACAAACCAAACACCACATTGTGACTTTAAATGTGAAACACATCAAATCATGTGGACATCATTAATGTTTTTTTATTGTTCAGGTTTGTGTTTTTTTTTTAGTTTGTTCTACGACCCAAGCTCACTGTTCTGTGCTTCATATCGAAAAAGCTTTTTTTCAAAGTGTTCCAGACCCATTCAAGGCTCGACTCGAGCGACGATTTTGTTCTCACAAGCATCGGCTCCACTAGCATTGTGGTGAAACTAAGAGATAAACATTGGAACTGCTTTTGTTAGCTGCACAATTAATCACTACATTTGCTCTTATTTTCAGAAAAGTGTTGGGCAGACAGATTGACAGGAGTGTTTTCCAACCTGGATTACAATGTAGGACTAGCAACAGAACTTTTCCTAACTGAGAGATTAACTAGCAGTTGCCTGTGGGAAATAAAAAGTAATAATTATGCCATATGTTTATTTGGCCATTTATAAGACTATTAAGCTTAATAGTCTAACGTGTTTCCAGACAGCCAGACACTGGACTGCCCACTTCCTGTGCTGTAAGACATAAACTTCAGAAGTATGTGTTTTGAAGGAGATGCTTTTGAGATGCTGCAGCTGGTGTATTTATGGGCCACAGATCAATGTGCGTTCTAGATGCTAAGGCCAAGGGGCAAGAACAAGATCACTGACAGGGCTGGAGCACATATACTGTCAGTGTGCAATTGCTGTGCTTACTCTGTCAATGTCCAAATATTGACCATATTAAAGAGTTGCACGTCAGTCCTTGTGTTGTGTAGGGGCTTGGTTGGTCAAATTGTGAAATAGACATCAAACTAATTGAATTAAATCAAATTAATTGATTCAAATTTTTGAATGCTGAGCACAGTCAAATGCACTGATTCTAGATTATTCAGTACTGTAACATTAACACTCTGTTTACATGCAATCTGTGTTGGAGATGTATCAAAAATCCTTGTGAGTCCCATATTTGCAAAACAACTGCTTATATCTCAAAAGCTAATGTAGCAAAAGAGAATTATGAATCTCACGTGGCAGTATATGTTGAGGTTTTGTTTTCCTCCATTATCCCTAAGAGAAGTACGATAAGTAAGACACCTCCCTGTCTTCATGCATTTGAGGCATCCACAGGTTATACTTTTCTTTTGTGTTAGAAAATCCCCTGCTGACAACTGGCACTCACAGTTCAAAGTGCTTTGTAAAAGAAGTGTAAAAAATCCCAGAAGATCTGTTTGAAGTACCTCAGATTGAGCAGAGAACCTGGGTTTCTGCACATCTGCATACAGTAAAGTGAAAGCCTGAAATTCAGTCCTGGCTGGAGAATAGAGGAACCTAAGAGAGATGAAGGAAACATTGGTGTCCAATTCAAACTCTTCTTTGATGTTTTGTTGTGCACTGAGATTGATTTTATGCTAAAGTTTACCTAAGCAGTCAGCTCTGTTTTTCAGGAAGTACAGTTTTATTGAGACCTTTGGTCCTCTTTATATCTTAACAGAAACATTTTGCTTTTGTACTTAATTTCTACAAATGGTGACAAGAAAAGAGGCTAAATGTGAATAACCTTATAATAGTTAAAAAAAAAACCTTTACAGTAGTGATCGAAAGTTTGTGAACCATTAAGAATTATCCTTGTTTTGCATAAATATTAAGTAATACATCATCACGTTTTCACACAAATCCTAAACATAGATAAAAAAAATAAAAATTAAAAGAAACAAAAATATTACATGTGGTCATTTATTTATTGAGGGAAATTGAGGCACAGTGGCCAACCAACACAGTTCACTTAAATAGTAATATGTGTAGTCCACAAGGCCACAAAATAATATTGGCTTACTACTAAGCAACTAAAGGCATAGTGTTAATGTCAGTGTGTCTACCATCAGGGAACGTTGTGGTGTATATGGCATTGTTGCAAGGAGAAATCCATTTCTCTCCAAAAGGTTATTGCTGCCTGTCTGTAGTTCGCTAAAGATTGTGGACAAGCCAGACGGCTACTTGGACCAAAAAAAAATGTTTTGTGGAAAAATAGACATTTTTTGGTTTAAATGAGAAGTGCTATATTGGGAGATTGGGAGAAAGACAAACCAATCTGTGAATTGTAGTTGTTGTAGTATCATAGTTTGCTATTATACCAACAAATTCTTAAGAAAAACATCAGGACATTTTACCATGAACTGAATCTCAAGAGACAAATCTGTCTTACAACAAAATAAAACCCCATAGCATAAAAATAATTCTACCAAAGAATGGTTCTTGATGATACCTGTATAATGTTACACAGGTCAGAGGTTTTGTGTTGGAAATTTAACAAATGAGGGGTATACTGAAAAGTACCCTCTGTATAGACAGAACAACAAGCTTCAGCTCTCCATTTGCAGTCTGAATGAGGAGTTCATGGTCACTCTGTGGTAGGAACATGGCAGCAGGAAGCCTGGATAAGATAGGAGCAAGTAACGTAGCATAAAGTCTCATGGGAGGCGCTTTTTAGAGTGACAGTATAGAATATGCTTCCTAATCCAAGTGGGTCTATAATCTTATACCAACCCAATCTAACTTGTTCTGCTAGGGGAAGGTAGAGTCACCAGCTTACCTGATGTGCCTGAAGAGAGGGACCTGTGAGAACATTTTCAGCAGCTGTTCAAAGGCCTTGTTCAAGGGGCGCTATCAATGGTGTCATGACAAAGTCCTAAATGCCATAGGGGATACCATCCACAGTGTAATTAGCCACTGTAAAAAGGTCAGCCAAAGGTCATTCTCTTAGAACTGACTCTTTATTGGCAGGAGGCCAATGAGAGGAAGAGGTATGCAGAGCTGATGGATGAATGCCATAGAAATTGGTGGCATGCAAGGACAATCCCATTGAGGTGGGATGCAGAGGATTGCGCGCCAGTCCCTCGGCAGGGTTTATAGTATGCTGGGCATCTCATCAAGGAGTAGGTTAAGGCCATAAAGTTAGGCCAAAGTCATAAAGAGGCAGTAGAAATTGCTTTAAGGCAGCTGTGGTTTAAAAGAGGAGAAAGTTTAAAACCGGTAAGATATAATACAAAACAATATTCCATGTAATTTTCAAGCAAGTTTTCAGTGTATTACCGTTTAGATAAGTAACACTATAAGATGGATTGAACTGGAACCTAGAACAATACCTATGGAATTTCAGCTGTTTATTCAGTTGTTTATTTTTAAATAGTTCTCACCATTAATTCATTAATTTGTTCCAGCAGGGTTATCGAGAACCAAAAACTGAGCAATTTTTTCCCATAAGTAATAATATTAATATTATGATTATGATTATGATAATATTATATTATATATATATATATTTAATAATAATATTAATATTATTTATATAATATAAAATGATAAGTAATGATAAGTAAGTTTGTAAATGTTTAAAACACTTTAACATACCCTACACTTTACATTACCCTACAGTTGGTCAAAATTAATTATTAATGAAATATTTTTTATAAAATTAAGCTTGTTTTGTGATAAATTATTAAAAAACCTCATTTAGTAAATTTAGTGAGCAATGAATTGAAAATTAAAAGTAAATAAATACTTTTTCTAGAATTACTGTTAAGCAAACTGTGGCCTGTGTTTTTATTTGGTTTACTTTTTGTTACCCTTTATTTGGTTTTTATAAATAACCTTGGGGACCCATGGGGACTTATTTGCATTAAGAATACAGTACTGTATTCATTCTGTACTAAATAAAAGTACGAAAAAAACAGCAACGATAAATGATCGAGTTATGAATCATGTGGCTTGACTCCTACAAGTTCTGAGGTGGTTCAGAAACGAGGTACTGCAGTATTAGCTAAGTATACAGTCAATGTTAAAATATGAAATAAAAGAAATGGGTCTCCTACAATTTGGATATTTACTATACAGGCTGAACTTTTTAAAAGGGGTAGAAAATTTATTATATGGAATATTTTAACTTTGTTACCTGGATTTCGGCCCATTTCACCATGATTTACACTGCAAAAAATAAATTTCCAAAAACTAGATAATATGTCGAAAAAATTTGATTTAAATGCTTATATTAAGCAAATAAATCTGCCAATGGGGTAAGCAATTTTTACTTGGTAAGATTTCTTAAAATAAGCAGTGTTAGCTAGGCCTTTGCTTTGCACTTAGATGTCTTAGAACTAGTTAGAAAATGTGTAAATAAAGCATTTTAAACTCAATAAAAGCCAAAATCCATTTCCAAAACTAGACAAAATGTACAAAATATGAGATGTAAACGCTTATATTAAGCA
This sequence comes from Parotocinclus cesarpintoi, assembly GCA_034780495.1. Lineage (NCBI taxonomy): Eukaryota > Metazoa > Chordata > Actinopteri > Siluriformes > Loricariidae > Parotocinclus > Parotocinclus cesarpintoi. Next base: position 1,623 of record JAUZSV010161061.1, on the reverse strand, counting down.
ACAAAAATAAATGCCAATGAGGTAAGCAATTTGTACTTATTTTAAGAAATTTTACTAGGTCTTTGCTTTGCACTTGTATGTTTGGGCTGGTGAGGGCAGACAGAATCCTATCATTTCTCTACATTTTATGACCAAGACTGATGACAGAAAATATTTGTTCATCCCACTAAAAACGATGATGCATAAAACATGACAAATAAAGACAGTTCAGTGGATTTTTGCCCCAGTTTAAAATCCTTAAAGTAAGATTACATAAGTGTAGACTAGGTCTTAAATTAAGTGAAAATCACTTATTGTGTATCTTAAATTTGGATACACAAATCAGAATAACTTTGCAGATTACTTTTTGTGCTCATTTTAAGTTACTTATAATAAAGCAAGACTGAATAGGGTAATTGCTCTTACAAAAAGCAAAACAATATTACTCTTTTAATGCTTGGTAAGACAAAAAAATCTTATCAGTGGAAAAAAGATAGACAATTACACTTGCTAAGGTTTAGATTTTTGCAGTGCTCGACACATGCTCACATCTTTCTTGCTGTTGAACAATACGAAACAGATTGTGCTTCTCCACGAGAGATCAGAGCTCTGATAAGCCACGTCAGCCTGACCTTCAGACGGTAAAGCACCTGGGTTCGGTCCCGCGTCCGGCCAGGGGTCTGATTTCAGTCCTGGCCGCGCGGCGCGGTGCGTAATTGCTCGGCTCGGGCGCAGCTGATCCAGCTCGTGGCAGGTTTGCTAATTAGCTGATGAGCTGAATCCGGAGCGTTAGACCGGGCAAGACGTGGCCTCGCGCCGGGCGCCGGGACTCAGGAACAGGAGCTGGACAGCAGGGCTACTGATTCAGCACTGAACCTGCCGATACCTGAACTGATCCCTCTCTCCCATCCCCTCTGCCCAGGTGTACATGTTCGAGAACAACATTTATTACCAGTCCGACGTCAGGAGTGACTCCCTCAGGCTGACCTCGTCGGGGAAGGAGGGCGTGGTTTACAACGGCATTGCCGACTGGCTCTACGAGGGTATCAAAGCTTTGCTTGTATTAAGGATTAAGGTGAACAATCGGGGCTCGGCTGGCATCGCGTACAGAGGGAGGGGCAGCGGTCGGGGATCATCCCGGTGACCTTTGCTCATAAAAAAGCTGGGCTAAGAGATCAAATCTTTCTGCTCCTGGAGATTAACGAAGCAAAGCTCTCACTCAATCACTCTGCCTAATCCAGTTCAGGGCTGCAGTGGGTCAAGGCCTAAGCAGCAGCACAGGGCACAAGGCGAGAACCACCCCTGGACTGGGCATATGCAATCCATTGCAATAAAACCAACGCTTTAGAGATGTCTTAAACATTTTCTGTTGCCCGGTTTTGACGAGCAGTAGCCCCAGTGGCCTTCTTAACCTCCAGGAGTGGCCGCGGTAGCCCATCTGCCTCAAGTTTTATTTGTGTCGTGGATTCCGTGATACTCTCATATTCATTTTCACCCAGAGATCTGCCTCACTGAAATATTTTAATTTTTTCTCTTCTTCTGAACGTTCCCTGTAAAGCCTAGAGTGCGTACGTGTGTGTGTGTGTGTGTGTGTGTGTGTGTGTGTGTGTGTGTGTGTGTGTGTGTGTGTGTGTGTGTGTGTGT
>JAUZSV010160951.1:0-13246 GCA_034780495.1 Parotocinclus cesarpintoi | reverse complement strand
CAATTTTTCTAAAAGTACATTTATATTTATATGTATATATTTATTATTATTTTGTTATTTTGTCATTCTATTTATAATTCTATAATTCTGGTGAATTTCCCCAATGTGGGACTAACAAAGGATTATCTTATCTTATATAAATAATTAATGCTTGTTAGGATCTAAAGGTACTTTTATAACCAGTAGAACCGTGAGATTAATGGTATTGCTATTTAGAAGACAAACAATGGGCTTTGACCCCGTAGTGAATTAGGAATTCCACCCATAGCGGTGTGACAGTGAGATTAATCCTGTAATAATGCAGCTTAAGATCTCATTTCCATCCTTAAATCTTTTAGCACTGGAGAAGAATAAATACCGATGCCAGCCGGGCACAGGGCCTTCAGCATGCAGCTCCTCGCTTGTCCTTGGACGCGCCGATTAGCATTCCGCCCCGGGTTCGTCCTCGGAGATTCACCGGTGTCGCCGTCGTTCGTATCGTCATCGTACTGAACCTAAACGACGGCTTTTACTACAGACCTGGTGTTGGACAGAGCCATCGACCCTGGAGCGGCACCTGTAGGAATCCCGTAAGGCTTCGGCTTCGTCCTGATCACGGACAAGTTCGGAATGTGTCTGAACGAAGGTTTATTTGGCCAAAAGTCTTTTCTCACAACCAGGGACAGTTGCTATGACTGTGTCTCCGTTTCACGGTTCATAAAGACCAAACAAAGACGGGACTCGACCCCGAAAGCCCGTAACGTACGCTGACTTGATCATGGCCGTCTAAGCCTTTGGGAAGTTTATCCTGACTGGGCTGTAGATCAGATCTAGCCTTTACCTTAAGCCCGGGAAACATTAGGATTCAGAGAGAGACGGCCAGAAAGGGAAAGTTGACTTAACAAATGTCACAAGCTGCCAATACGGCCTCTTCTCCTCAGCAGCCCTTTTGGGTGGAAAAGAAAAAAGAAGGCAGAATAGGGCAGAATGAATTCCAAATGCCAATGCTTCTCTAACCTTTAATCAGTTCCACGACGGGTACGAGCGCGAATCCATCTCTTTAATGACCTCGGAAATGACCGTCCTGGAAATTCTTTTTTAGCAAAGTGTCCATTGAGCTTCAGAAAGAGCACAAGGTGGTGAACGACTGATGATTATTTGAACCCGTTCTCATCATTTAAGATGGGCTCAGCGGGCATTTGAGGGACCTGGTACAACCTGTACCTAAGATCCCACGTTGCTGTATATGGAGCTCAGCTCAGGCCTTTGGTTCTACAGTCCAAAAATGGATCGGCCCTCCAGTTTAAAGGGTCGGTTGAAAGAGAAAAGCTAAGGAAAGATTACAGAGTCTCTTCAAGAAGGAAATCCAACACTGAGTGTGGCAAAAGTTGGCTGTTCCCAGTCTGCGGTGTCTGCAATGATAAACAAAGTGGAATGGTTGGAAAAGGAAAGCGTACAGGCAGACGGGGTGATAGGAAATTGAACTCATTTATCATGTATGAAATGGGGTTATATTGTCCCGTTAAAGGACCCGAGGATGGGAATCGTTACCTCGGCAGTCCACAGACGTTTGCCGATGATGGAGTCGTTCTTCGGGGTGATGGTCCAGCGTCCAGAGCTGAACTTCTTTTGCAGGTTTATGAAAAAATTTTAAAATCGTTCTCTCGAAGCAGCTAGATATAGAAAATTGATTTTCATTAGTGAACCTCCTAGGCCTCCGAGAATTTAGGTCATCAGAAAAGCCCGAGGACGGGCGACAGAGGAAATGTGATTTTTATTTTAGGGATGATTCCGTAATTCTAACCAAATGATTCACTGATTCAATCACAGTAGAACAGAATCGTAATTCTAACCAAATGATTCACTGATTCAATCACAGTAGAACGGAATCATAATTATAACCAAATGATTCACTGATTCAATCACAGTAGAACAGAATCATAATTATAACCAAATGATTCACTGATTCAATCACAGTAGAACAGAATCGTAATTCCAACCAAACACACTGGATTAAGGAGTTGTTGACGTCCAATCAGGATCGAGCATCACAGTGATTTGTTTAGAGTGAGCTCAGAGCTATGATGCGATTCCATTTAATGTAATAAAGCAAGTGACAGAATCCCCTGGGCGAGGGATTAATAACGTCCTATCTGACACTAGGGTCGAAATCCACAAGGCCTCTAATGACCCCATTACTCCCTCGGCTGGCTGTTATGGGCTCCTCAGAGACAGTGCTGTTTGTCTTATCAGAATGTCCACGGGTCCTCTGTCAGGCACGGCGCTGTGTAAAAACTTCTTCTTTACAAGCTCAGCGGACTGTTAGAGGAGCTACACCTGGAGGTCAGTCCATTCAGCCGAATTAAAGCCCCCGGAGTCGTGTGCAGGACTGTTCAAGGTAACACTGGGGAAGTGTTAGGAGGGTCCTATAAAAGCCCCAGTAAAAAAAAAACGAATCAGTGCAGTTACTGTGCATCAGATTTAGCAACAAGCAGCATTAAGAGATGATAAAGAGACAGGAAGCTCATTTTATAATTATAACATTAGATAAACAGGTTCTGTACCAAAAAAAACCAAAACAAAACCCCACACAATTCAGCACAGAGCATTTAATTATTGTATAGGTTAAATATTTATAATAACTTCCCAAAAATCCCAAACTAAACAACAAAAATAATAATAATTTATTATTATTAATATTATTATTATTAGTAGTAACAATAATAATAGCAACAACAATAATATTATTTTTGTTATTATTATTATTTTTTAATAAATAATAATAACAACAATCATGTAATAATAATAATAATAATAATAATAATAATAATAACAATTATTATTATTATTATAGTAATAATTTCAATACGAATAACATCAGTTACAATAAATAATAATAATAATAATAATAATAATAATAATAATAATAATAACAATTATTATTATTATTATAGTAATAATTTCAATACAAATAACATCAGTTACAATAAATAATAATAATAATAATTCTTATTATTATTATAATTCTTATTATTATTGTTAATATTGCAATTATTATTATTGCAACTATTACTATAATAATATTAACAATAACAATATTACTACTACAACTACTACTTATTATTATTATTATATTTTTATTATTATATGTATTATTTATTATAACTATTGTTGGTATTCTTATTGTTTTTACAATGTTACTGTATATAATAATTATATAATCAATAATAAGAATAATTGGATTAGTTATTATTAATATTACAACTATTTACTTTATTATTATCACTATTATTATTATTATTATTATTATAACTATTATTTTTTATAATTATATATTATTTATATTATATATATTATTATTGCAATACTAGTACCACTACTTTTACAAAAAAATTATATTAATGTATAATATTGTAAATACAAATAAATTAAAATAACAACAAACAAAAATGTAAAAAACAAAACACAAATATTTTTTATCGTGTCCAAAATCAGTAACTAAAATAGTTTTATCCTTTAACATTCACAAAATCATGCAGGACATGTAACATCGATATGGGAGTAAACCCGTACAGACACGGGGAGAACATACAAACTCCACAACCAGGGCATCTCCGGAGCTGTGAGCTAACCGCTTGGTCTAAGAGAATAATCAGCCAAAAAAAAAAAAAAAAAGAAAGCATAAAAAAAATGTCAAAACTACAGAATGGTAATCAATCAAAACCCGGCGAGTTCCACTGTTTAATGTTTACAAAACCCGAGCCTATTGTAAATAACGAATCCAAATAAATGGCCAAAATATTTGAATCCAAAAGCAAAGCTGAATAAATGCATGAATGAATAAAAAAAGGATATAAAAACAAGAATAAACCGGTCAGAAAATTCTGCAGCCAGCCAAAGGTTTGAGAGGAAAAAAAAAACCAGCTCTGACATTTGTGGGGGAAAAAAACCCTTCATTATTTATTCATTATTCATTATTTATCAGAAGCAAAAGAATGAGGAATATCCAAATGGAAAAACGAGCTCATGTAATCAACTGAAAGCCTGAGCCAAAAATCTGAGACGTTTTCTCATCTTATTTAGTTCTGTACTGTAGTGATATTGAGAAAATAACAATATTTATTTCTCATTTATCTGGCCTCCCTCTGCAGAATACATCACACCTTTGATATAGTGTGTGTGTGTGTGTGTGTGTGTGTGTGTGTGTGTGTGTGTGTGTGTGTGTGTGTGTGTGTGTGTGTGTGTGTGTGTTACTTAATCCCAGACCTTGCTCTGAGGCCTGAGCTTTGAGCGTGCTTCGTTCGCTGTTCACTCTGATTCGTGTGTACGACTGTTTCTGAGTGTCTCTCCCTCTCGCTGTTTTTTTCTCTCGTGCTTTTTGTGCCGCTTGTTTTCTGCAGCTTTATCTCTCCGATGCTGACATGTTCTTGTTTTGTATTCAGCTGCTCTCTGACCTTAACTTCCCTTATCTGAGCAGCCAGACAGGAAGTGACCGCTGAGAGGTGTGTGAGGCGCTGTCTCTCAGCTGCTTTTTTATTTACTGTAATTCCATTAAAAATCGTAACAGTAAATAAAAATCGAATCGCTAATGATACGGTAATGCACGTTTAAAGAATTAAAACTTCTACATAAATACACGTTTCTGTCGTTTATTTGTTTATCTGTCGCTTGTTTAACACGGAACCAAACTTTAGAACAGTTTGGAAAAAGAAAGAAATGCAAAACTGTGGATTCACCAGGAAAAACAGAGCAATATTTATATATATATAAAAAATACATATATATAGTAATAAAAAACAATATTTATTTAAAACAATACTATAAATTATGTATAGAAATAAAAAACGATATTTATAAAAAAGGATTAAAAATGTTATATATAGTAATATAAAAGCAATATTTATTAAAAAAAAGATTAAAAATGTGATATATAGTAATATAAAAGCTATATTTATATAAAAAAAGAAACTTAAAAACAGTACAAAAAATGATATATAGAAATAAAAAACAGCAATATTTATTCATATAAAGCAAAATAATATATACATAAATATATATAAACAAAATATCCTAAATTTAGAAACAATATTATATATATATATATACTTACTGTATTAAACTATATAAAAATTACATAAAACATATTATACATATTATATGTAAAAATAGATATAAAGATAAAATAGAACCAGCAATTACTATTTAAAAATATATCTTGCTATATTTACAAAAAGCAGCAAAAACTATATTAAATAATAATTTAGAAATACTACTTAAACTATTTTTTAATATCTTTATGCATAGAAATAAAAAAAACAATGGCAATATTTATAACAAGCAACAAAAACTATTAAAAAATATATATCTATCAAAAAAATAAAATAAAATAAAATAAGGCAGTAAAAACAGCAGTATTTATGAAAAGCCAAAAAAGCCCCAACTATACAAAAATATATCAAACTGAACAATATAGAGTAATAAAATATAGCAATATTTATAAATAGCAACCAAAAATAAACAAAATATATGTTTAGCAATAACATTTAAGGAAAACAAGGAACATTTTTAATGAACTAAAACAAAATAAAAGCTCAATTGGCATCACAGTAGATAAAAGATAAATCTAAAAATGTAACTTTAAATACTTATTGTTATTATCATTATTTCATATAATAATAATAATAATAATAATGTGGATAGGGTATTTTGAATCTGGCAACCATGATTATGGAGGGAAAGCTTTTATTGGAGGTCTAACTAGTTTTCTGTTATTCAGACATGAATAATATCTATATAAGACAGAATTGTATTTTGTATTTATTAAGTCTTAAGGCTCGGGGTGTTAAAGCGAGCGGAGGCGTGGCGGTATTACAGGGCACATGCTGTATTTATGATCTTTATGTACTGCTATAATACATTAATAACATTTTGTACCAGACCAGTCGTTGGGTGAATCCGGTCACCTCAGGGACATCAATCGTTTTCCTCGCAGCTTTCTCGTGTTCGGTCCGCTCTCAATTACGATACACGCCTGGACTAAAGATAAACCTCAGAAGTACTTTCCCTACCGTACAGGCATCATTAATAACGTTAATTAGCCGTTGGTATTGACCGGGGCCCTCGCCGCATCGGGCCCTGAGCGACCCATTCGAGTCGCGGCATTCCGTCTTTGCTTTTCGCCCTCTATATTTTAGGGGCGTCGTAAATGCTGGATTCTCGAGTCTCCTCGTCCCTGTGCGGTAAAGAGCACTTCTTAACATAACCAACAATAAAGCCGAATTTAAACGATTGTCGTAAGGTCTTATATGCAAATTAGCTTCTGTAAGAAAACAGAAACCTGCGTGTTTTTTCCACGTGTGCATCGAGGATGTTCATGAGCACCCTAAGCTTTGGTAAATGTGGCCCCTGGTTGAGCTTTTGGAACGTAACTGTGAGTTTGGGTTCTCTGGGTTGGCTCACCTTTGGCGTTCCAGTACAGTACTGTAAGGGGTGTCTTCAAACTTTTGTCTCTGTGGCGCATTTGTGTCGCATGCTAACGATCCCAGTCGTACAGCTAAGTGCTGAACCCGTTCTGAATAAAACATGTTTGCTAAAACACTTTGATTAGGACGTTAGAGGCCGAATCCAGATCAGAGAAAGACGCAGTCATTAGCGAGCTCCTCTAACGGCGTGATTGCAGCGCGGCGTTATTAAATCCCGTCTCCTCTCACCGGCTCGGCTTTTTTGCCTTTCTCGTCCTGGCTGCGTCTCGTTCGCTTCTCGTTCCCTGATCTGTTGTCAGCGACGGGCGGCCGGTCCGGATTTCGCGCCGTGGTTTTTTGGCACGCGCTCCGTCTGCTGACGGGGTTTATCGCTGTGTTTTCTTCACTGAATAATGTGGACTTTTGTGGGGAAGTTGGGATGGAGGTTTCAAACGGCAGGTGGTACGAAGACACAGTGCTGCTCCTCAATAAGCTCTTTGTACACAATTCATCAGTTCGATTGGTACAGCGTGCCTAAAACATGGCTCGTGCTTATTAGTCGCTATAATGAACTAATCTGGGTCGTTATCCAACATTTGGAAAGCTGGGATTTTGAGTGAGGTCTGTCTTGGTTCTTACATGGGGCTCGATTATTTACGCTACTTTTTTGAGAGGAAAAGCCGCACTTTTACCCTTTTTTTTAGCCTGTTTACTGAACTCTTTTATCTCTTTCTTTGGATTTTTCCTGTTTTATTTCGGCGATTCCGTCGGGCGCTTTTCCCGAAGCCCGACGGAATCCAAAACCACTGTTGAGGTTTCTCACAACCTTTCTGGTCATCCACAATTTGGCTATGATGTAACAGTGCTGGGTGAGATTTACTGATCTTTCTTGTTGTCGGTTGCTAATCGTCAAATAGCTTCCAAGTTCTACGTTGGTACCTTATGAACCGTAAGTGATATCGCGAATCCGATTGCACCAATCGATTTCTGATGCAATTCTGATCTTCTATGATATCCTACATGACCACGTTCCCGTTGGGAAAAAAAAACGTGCCCTTGATCCAATCCATACTTCCATATGTCTGCCACATCTGGAACCTCTGACCTCTGGATCCGAAGCTGAAAAAACATGAGTAGGTGATGTGGAGTATATGAAATTCTTCTCACTTTCCAGCGGTGAGGATCTGTGGGATGATGTGAGCATCGATCAGGTTTTGTAGCCTCTATTAGGGCTTCTTAAAGGTTGAGAGAAGGAGCTCGACCCAAATAGGTGTTTAATAGGCTATAAAGCCTCTGTCTAGACACCTGATTAGGTCCTAATGGGAGCTGTGTAGGACTTCCTGCACCAGGTCTCTCCGCACAAGCTCTCGGGGACACCAGATGTGTCTTAAACCCGGAGATCTTTAAACGGAGATTAAAGCCCCTGTAGAAAAAGCACGAGAAAGAATAGCGGCAAAGGGGGAGAAATCTTAAGGTGTCCCGGCAAGAAAGGGAAGGTTTGAATAAGCAGGGCTGCTGTGGAAGGAGAAAAGGGTCAGAGGGAGCTCTGTAGACTGATGCGGCTCACCAGCACGCGGCATCTAGCGGACGTGGATGCTGTTACGCGGCCTTACGAACCACAACGCGGTGTTAGGGAGCGAGAAAGACTGCGCTTGGCCTGAAGGCGAGGCAGAGAGGGTAATTTGCGAAAGTTTGCCGACAGAGAAGCATCAAATACTTCCGTGATTACACGCAGAACACAAGTACCCCCTTTTTAAAGATGTAAACAGCAGTTTGTCACACGTAAAAAGGGGACGTCATGGCTGCGTTATTTACGCCATATAAAGCCTGACTTGTGAGAGGTGACGGATTCTGAGTAATTACATGGGTTATTTGAGTTTTGAAGGGCTTTTTGGTTAGCGAGACATTTTCCAGGAGCTCAAGTTGTGATTTTACCCCATCAAAGGGTGGGCAAATTGCTTTTCCCTGAAGAGGAGAAAGTGTGGAGTGCGCTCGGGATATTTATAGACTTAAATCGAGGTCTTTTCTCAATTACCTCAAGTGCTTTCATATAACCATGTAAATTTCGGGGGCGAAGCGCTAGGAACGATTCCAGTTCCAGGGGAAGGTTAATGAAGATGTTCTTGAGGAACTGATCGATGACAGAAGCTTGCCGCAACTTCTCCGTATTTGCGTGTTTCGTTTCAAGGAGCGATCTTCTTGAGCGCGAGCGTTCCCTCAGTAAATACGTAACTATGGTCAGGAATTAAACGGTGATTTGTTTTCTCTCCGCAGCCTGCGAACTGATGACGCAGGGCATCCTGGCGCTGGTCACCTCCACCGGGTGCGCCTCGGCGAGTGCCCTGCAGTCCTTGACCGACGCCATGCACATCCCCCACCTGTACGTCCAGCGCAGCGGCGACGGCTCGCCTCGTACCGTTTGCCCGCTGAAGCCCAGCGCCGAAGGAGGACGCTACACGCTGGCCGCCCGGCCCCCGGTGCGCCTCAGCGACGTCATGCTCGCCCTCGTCGCCGAGCTTCGCTGGCGCAAGTTCCTCGTCTTCTACGACAGCGATTACGGTAAGAGCGCCCTCAGCTCTGTTCGATCGTTACAATGTTCGTTTTGTACAAAAAAGGAAAGGAAAAATGCACCAAGTTCTTATCTTTAGGGATTTTCCTCGCCACTGTCACCCTTGGCTTGCTCAGTTTGGCATTTGGAGTGAAATGGTGAAGCTGCTTTGAGGCAATGCTCCACTGTAAAATAAACAAATAAAAATAAATAATGGTGATTCTCGAGATGTGAATAGTCCCAGGTCCCGTTTCCCTGTTGGTTCCTGGCAGAGTTCGGGCGTGGGCGCACGCTCAGCCTGTTGTTCGTAAAGAGCGTTTTGTACCTGCCGGAGCAGAGGTGTTGGCGTACCCTGTATTTGGACAGGAGACGAACGGCGAACGTCCGAGTCGCATCAGTTTGTCTGATCTGAGCGCTGATCCTGGTGTGTTTGGACAAGCTGTCATCCGGGGAAATATGAGAACGAGACGCGACATAGGACGGAATAACGGCCAAGAGTTTCTGTCAGGGCGGATCAGAGATGGAAGGAACCTAGATGCTGGGTAGAGAAATGGAAAAGATGAGTCGTACGGGCCGTTTGAATTTTTTTCACCCCTAATTTGGAACAAAAATTCCTTTAAACATGGGCATCTTCGGGAAACACCCAACAGTGCGATCTTCCAAAGACGACGCACCTAATCCGGTCCAGTGGGTGGCGATAATGCGCCAATACGGTATCGCAATCGCCATAAAACCTAAAGGAACTTGGGTCATGACTTAGGGTCGTGACCAGTTGGGGTCGGATGAGTTTGATTGATACTTTATTAATCCCAGAGGATTTACATTATTTAGCCCAGACTTTTATATTTGAAGAATACAAAAATATATATATATTTTTTTGGTATTTCTCGTATCCGCCGCAGCACCAATGGTTGAAATAAAAAAAAATAATAATAATAAATATTTTTTTTGCTTTTTCCGCCCTCCGGTGGCGAGCCAACGTTATTGTTCTGTACATTAAATTTTTTTCCAGATTCGCTTTAATTTAATTGCAGGTTAAATAAATGTTATTTTTAAATAAAAGATGTATTTCTATTTCTTCCTCCCTCCTTGTATTGATTCCACATAGTCCTCGAGAAATTGAAAAGTGCTGAGAAATAAAGATTTATTTGTATTTTTTCCTCCCTCCTCAGTAGATTCTTACCTAGAAACATCCGAGGAAAAAGTAATTTAAAAAGTCTGGCTTAACCAATTAAATTTGAATCCTGAGACCCCGTGTGTTTCAGGTGCTGGTCCTGGTTTGAATACAATAGTCCCCAGTACCACCAGTCCAAAACTGGTTGTTGCACTGGCAATTTTATACTGTAAACGCTCTAAAATGGTTCTAGAGCATAACGAGAATCCATATTGTGGAAAATTGTGTTAAAGTAAAAGCAGCTCAAGTCACAAACAAACCGCATATTTTTTTTTTCCCGGGACCTGAAACCCAAACGTTTTTGAGTTCCTCATTTCTTCATCTCTGAGCTGTTCCTACACAGCGCATTACAAGGGGTACCTTTATTTTTTGGGTAGAAAAACGTGGGCCCCGTATAGCGGCTGCTGACTTTCGTTCTGGATTTCCAACCGAACACATTAAATTCAGTCATTTGGGATCCCCGTACATGTCCCCTTAGCCGAACGACTGGTTATTGCGATGCGAGGTTTGTTTGTGTTTCTCATTACTTAGCTTTAATGCATCTCGGGTTGGTGTGTGTCGGTGGAACGAGTTTGCGTATCGTCGCGAGACCCGACGAGGGTAGAAAAATCGATCCTTGGAAGTGGGAAAATTGGTTATTTACAAAAGCTTTCCTTTGAGAGCCAACAGATTTGCTTGGGGTTACAGGGGGTAAGGTTAATGGAATGGAAAGTCCCCACCGTGATAGGAAGGCCAACGTGGTGAGTTTGATCCATCCCTCCTCCGCCCGCCTTTGCGGCTCTGTTTCGTGGCATCGGGGATGGTCCCGCAGAAGCGTCCGCGTACTTCTGGCCGTTCTGTTCGCGGCGTCCTGTGATTATTGCACACGGATCGACGCTAAGGTCGTTAACGTTATGAATAACTCGAACCGGATTGTTTAAAGTCAATATGGACTCGAGGCTCATCGCTGGGAAAGAGCTAAATACGCCTTCCTATTGCTCATGCTTTTAAGTCTTGGCATATTGATTTTTTAAATGCCAATTAGTCTGGGAAAATCCTGAGTGTCAGGACGGTTTTAGTGTGACTAAGAAGCCGCTTCCTTTATTTAAACTGACAGTTTGCTCATCTCTCACACTGCTTTAGATCCGTTCAGTTCTTTGCTTACAGATGCTTCCAACTTTCTCCTAATTCCCTAACGCAGCGTTTCCAGAGTCCTCACTATCAAATCATGTATAGCAAGGGGTGCTTTGATACGCCCCAATAGCTCCTCTCTACAGGGACGGGGGATTATCAGATATCGGGCTTGTGTTGATGTGGAAAGGCAATGAAGCTGCATGTCGTTATTCTTACGGGAAGGAGGAACAGTTTTGGAGTGGAATAGAATGGGTTTTTGGGGCTTTTATGATCTGGAGTGAAGCTTTGGGTTTTGGTTAGAATAAATCTTTTGGTTCCAGCTGACGCTTTCAGTTCCTGTTGGTTAATACCGAAGGTTTAGGATGAAGCTTCTAGATGTTTTGTTTGGGCTCTTTGGTTCTGAAGGTGAGCTTTGGCTCTTTGTATGTTAAGTGAAGCTTCCAGGACATTTTTTGTCTAGGGATGTTTGGGTTCTTGGTTTGGAGAAAAACTTCTTGGTTTGGAATGAAGTTTTGGACTCTTGAAGCCTTGGTGTCTTGATTTGGAGTGAAACTTTTTGGTCTTGATATGGAGTAAAGCTCTCAGCTCTGAACCCAGAAGTTCTTAAAGCTCTGAGCTCTTGGTTTGGAGTAAAGCTCTGAGCTCTTGGTTTGGAGTAAAGCTCTGAGCTCTTGGTTTGGACTAAAGCTCTGAGCTCTTGGTATGGAGTAAAGCTCTGACCTCTTGGTTTGGACTAAAGCTCTGAGCTCTTGGTATGAAGTAAAGCTCTGAGCTCTTGGTTTGGAGTAAAGCTCTGACCTCTTAGTTTGGAGTAAAGCTCTGACCTCTTGGTTTGGAGTAAAGCTCTGACCTCTTGGTATTGGGTGAAGCTCTGACCTCTTGGTTTGGACAAAATCTCTAAACCCAAAGGTTCTTGAAGCTGTGGGAGCTTGGTTTGGAGTAAAGCTCTAAACCCAAAGGTTCTTGAAGCTGTGGGCTCTTGGTTTGGAGTGAAGCTTAGGCTCTTTAGCTCCTTTGTGAATCTTTCAGAACTTTTTGAGTGTAGTGAAGCATTGGGTTTTGGTTTAGAAGCAGCTTTGGGCTCTTATGGTTCTAGGTTTCACATTTCACTTTGGCCTCTTTTGTGTGTAGAGCTTTGATCTCTTCTTCACAGAAGGGAAGCTTCAAGTCGTTCTTTCTCTAGAGTGAAGCTAGAGTTTTTTGCTTTGTCCTGAAGCTTTTTATCTTAAGGTACCTAGGCCTTCTATATAGCTGTTGCTCAGTTTCGTGTCCATATTTCCATTCATATATGCAAAGCCGCTTGTTTGATGCCAGCAAGATAAGGGACACTTTGGAGGACAGGACACAGGGGGTGCATTTATTCAAATTAAGGCTTTTGTAGGATTTCATTGGGAGCAGATGGCATTTGGGTCTGTCCGGTCACTAGCAGCCATTGTCCTCTCCTTTTCTGACAGGGAAATGATTATGATTGAGGAGAGACCTTTCTGGTTTACGGTTATGATTACGGTCTCTAGCTTCATCTCCTTTTTCCCTTTTCTTTTGATCTATTTGTGTTGGTTCCTTTTAAGAAGACATTCTTGGCCACGGATTCCATCAGTCTTCCTGAACTTTTCTCTCTCGTCTCTTTCGGGAATTGGATTCTCTACAGAGAATCTCTCAGCGCCTCAAAGCACCACGGGCATCGAGCGCCAACACATTGGCACTTTGTTCTGTTCTGCAGTCCATATATTTATTTATTTATATATATTTATATATTTATATATATATATATATATATATATGGGAAACATAAAAACAGAATTTAGATCTGACGTGTCACTGGTAGGAATCGTTGGCAGAGGCTCTTCTGAAGGTCGTTCTCACATTTCACTTATATTTATTGAAGTATTTCTAGACTATTTTAGCGGTAGAACTTGCAGAACGTTTGGGTAACATCGTAGGGTTTGAATGAATTCAGTCTAGAATGAAACT
>JAUZSV010160841.1:0-13249 GCA_034780495.1 Parotocinclus cesarpintoi | reverse complement strand
ATAAGGAATCTAAACAAGAATACACTTCTTAATCTGTAAAGGTTGTGTTTTTTTATTTTTTTTTATTTTTTATTTTTAAGAGAAAGAAAGACACGGGTGGGGGTTTAGTTGAGGAAAGTGCGGAATAAATGGGTCTTCAAGCGGCGTTTGAAGATAGCCAGAGACTCAGCTGTTTGAACATTGAGGGGAAGTTCATTCCACCATTTAGGAGCCAAAACAGAGAAGAATCTAGATGAGTGCCTTGTACGTCCCCTGAGAGACAGAGGGACCAGTCGAGCAGTGCTAGAGAACCGGAGTGAGCGAGGTGCAGTGTGGGGTGTGATTTGTTGAAGAATACCATGCGATCATTCCTCTTTATAAACTTTAAATTATGGAAAGTAAGTCTTTTTGTAGTATTTGCCTGCTCCATATTCTCCAAAGCATTCATTGACTATTCATGGTGAAGGTAGTACCAGTACCAGCAGCTGAAAAGGCTCCCCACATCATGCATATGGTCAGTAGAAATGCAGTCACTGTGCATTTCTACAATTCATTTATATTTTGTGTTTAATAAATACCTGTGATGACACAGATTTAACGTTCCCATATTCATAAACATAAACTAAGTGATTAGAGAATAATCCCTGGGGTTAATTTTAATAGTCTCAACAACAAATAACTGATCAGGAAATTAGAAAAAAAAATAGATAAAGTAACATTCCTTTTCATGACACTAAATGCTTAACTCTATTTGATAAACTGGTAGCTTTTTAGAGAAAGAAAAGTCAGTTGGGTTCCACTTGATGGTAATTCTTTAAAAAGCTTGTTAGTAGTTTGTGTTTAATGTGACACCAAATATTTTCTATGGCGTTCAAATCTGGACATGAGCCAAATTATTTCGATCTAAAGACACTTATTAGTGGAGCATTGACTTACATTTACAGTATTTAGCAGACGCCCTTATCCAGAGCGACTTACAAAAGTGCTTTAAGATATCAGTAACATAAAATAAGTCTTAGAACGCATTGTTTACAGCCAACTATCTCTAGCAGATCTTTACCAGATATTTGAGGACATCTCTCTGGACCATCACCATGGAACTCAAATCGTGATTAATCAGTCCAAACAACTCTCCTGAATCACTCCGAGTCAAACTTTTCTTTATTTTGCAAGAAGCCATTCTGTGCTTAATCTTTTTCTTAGATAGCAATGGCTTTCGCGCATCACTGAGACAAAAGAACCTGCATTATCCTGGTTATGGGTCTACTCAAAAGAGTCTTGTTTTCTGAGGTCTTCAAAACATAAAATTATCTAACACTTTACGTTGATTGCAATATGGTGGCACAGTGGTTACTGCTCCAGAGATTTAATTCCATATCTGGACTCCATCTGTGTGGAGTTTGGATGTTCTTCCCCTATCTGTGTGGGTTTCTAACAGAGCCCAATATTAGAACCCAAGTCCTCAGGAATTGCTGTCTCCAGAAACCATCTCTCACCCCCCAGCCATAGGAACTGCTAAACTGTCAGCAGAATTCAAGACCTCAGAAAATAAGACTCTTTCCAGAGGAACAATAACCAGAAGGTTTCCTAATGCAAGTTTTGGGTTTAAATGTGTCAAAAAGGAATTGCATTAAGCACAGATTTAAGTTTCTGGTATAATATGGAAAGCTTGAATCAGCAGATTGATGTGGACTGAATCACGATTCGAGTTGCATGGTGATGATTCTTCGAATCCTGGTGTGGGAAGTATTTTTTAGCAACTGGT
Source organism: Parotocinclus cesarpintoi (assembly GCA_034780495.1). Taxonomy (NCBI): domain Eukaryota; kingdom Metazoa; phylum Chordata; class Actinopteri; order Siluriformes; family Loricariidae; genus Parotocinclus; species Parotocinclus cesarpintoi. The sequence goes on along the minus strand of JAUZSV010160841.1, from coordinate 11,505 downwards.
ACTGGAACTGAGAAGTCAATTAATGCTTTGAAGTTTGTAGAATATTTCTGAACGCTTTGCTTCCCACAACTGAAACATTGTTTTCAAAGGAACAATTACGTTTCATTTTTCAGTAACACAATGCCCCAGCTCACAATGCAAAGACCACCAGAAGTGGCATGAGTTTAAGCTTGTCAGGCCTACATTTTGGTCTAGTCAGATTCCAGTTTTGAACCCTATAGAGAATATAAACATTTTTGAACTACTCCTCAGCTTTTACCACTGAGCCATTAGCGCTGAGTGGAACAAGATTTACTGTTATTTAAGGGAATCATAGGTAAAGCTATCTCATACACATTTACATTATCTCTTTGTTTAATTCATGCTATTTTATTGATCAATGGGTCACTGTTGACACCATTGAAGACCTAGTATTTAGCATTTTTGCCCTGTAGAATATGTTAACCGGTTAGGGCTGTTTATTAAAAGTGATAGGTTTAGTGGTCAAGTCATGTACCCACCAAGCATTTAATCTTAACCTTCCACTGCTCAACCCAATTGAAAGTCATTCTTCGTGAGAGCACCTGCCAAATGCTCTAAATGTTCTGAAATGTTTTGAAGGAAAGCACCCCTAATGAGTCAGAAAAAAGCCATTAGTGCAAAACGTTATATAACGTATAAACGTGCTTATATAATGCGTTATATCTGCTCATAAAATTGGTTATTTTCTGTTCCTGGTTGGGATAGATTCATCAGGCACACCGTGCTGTGCGTTTGTGTGTTTTCTGGTGTCACTTTCGCCAATAGGGGGCAGTCAAATTGTTTAAATATGGAGTTTGGAAACAGGCTCTGTATTCTAAACCTTAGTTTTGAAGGAGACATATTCAGACTTCAGTTCTGTTCCAGATGCAGCTACATAAAGGCCAAGTAATGTAGGGTTGTACAGTGTTAGTCATTTGTTTCAGATGTGCAAGTATTTAAAATAGATGAGATACCTACCACAGGAAAAAACAACGAGAGCAAAATATACATATAATAATTCTGTTTACTTTCCTTTAATGCTGCTCCATCTAAGAGCACCCTTTATGTTTATGTTACACCCGGTTGGCTGTGTTACTGGCTTTCTTTTCCAGCTGTATGGCTGCATTCATAGCACAGTGTGAAAATGCTATTAGTGTGAATTAATTCTTGTAGCGTGTTCTCTTTGTGAAGTGTTTCGTGTGAAGGAACAGTGCACCGCACAGATGGAAGTGCTGGGCGTTAAAGGCAAGTGATATGAAACAGACGCTGGCAGCTCATCCGACCTTAGCACCGCAGTGTTTATACCACCGTTTCGAAAGCTGCAAGAGGACAGCACACTTGTCAACACAGGTGTGTGACCACAGCTACTCACCGAGGCAGAGGTTTATTAAACACACACATTTAATGGTCCGATTTCCATTACTAGTCCATCTCACTCAGGCATGGCCTTGCTTTGCTTGTATACACTGAGCCTCGGTATTCTATCTGTGCAGTTTTTTTTTACATCACGGCAGTCAATGGGATGTCCAGTTTTCCACAGTGTACTGGTTCTGTTATGCTTAAAAGGGAGACAAAATATGTCAAACTCCATTTGAAAGTGAAACCACTCAGTGAAAATCCATCTGGTTTTTTTTTTCTTGGACAAAGCTTGAACCAAACTAGCTTCAATCAGTTTTAAACTGTGGAGCCTGGACGCTTGAACAGGACACAGGTGCAGCTCTAAGTCCAATAAAAGATTACGTTTACCCCAACTTATCCTGGTCAGGGTTGTGGAGGAGGGGCTGGAACCTAACTCAGGATTACTAAGTTAACCTTAGAAAGGACACCAGTCCATCACAGGGTTTTATAAACACACTCCTCGAACCTGAACCCAGCCATTTAGGAACTGCTGTTTAACAACTGGAAGCAGCCACTGAAGCTAGGAGAGTGGGTGTTTGACTTATTCTTGTACAGTGATTTATTATCGTGATGAAAGGATTGAATTGGTCAAAATCAACACAACAGTACTAACATCCTCAAATTAGAAAGCATATGAATATAATCCATACTTTAATATTAATCCATAAACTACATTAACTTGCTAATTCGATTTAGTATCACGTGTACTTCCACTAAGCATGAGAAATCACAATTGGCTCATTTCTAGCCGTAATGGCAGCACCTTGTGGTCAAGGTGCTTCCTTGCAATTCATAACCTTTTTATTTTTGAACGTTCGAATAGAGGTTCTTCACATAACAGTAAAGGCACGGGTTTAAACATGAAATGGAAAAACTGTGGCGTTCCAGTACACAAATTGTGGTAATATCTTACTCCTGCATCTGTGCACTGAATGTATTTTGACAAGCTTTCCAGGGCCGCTACGTGGGCAAAAATTCAAAGCCAGAGCACCCGAGGACACATGTGGACCAGCTCTCAACGCTTCTCAACGCCTGGCCACATGAAAAGAGCTCTGCCAGTCTCCTTGCTCCCTTCATTACGTTTTATTGGCGCTTGCATGTGTCTAATTATAACCTAGAAAGAAACACGTTTAACCTAGAGTGCCATACAGTACACACCACCATACGATTGTTACCAGTTCTGATTTAGAACGGAGACAGCAATGCATGCAATTTGTAGGCAGCAGCACATGGATGAGTTCAATACAGAGCCCTAACATGACTGGCATTCGAGCCATTTTTGTCTTAACCAAACAAACCACTTCTAACCACTGGGTTTGCATTACAAGCGCACATTTGGGCCCTTCTGCAAACAGCGCAGGGCCAGAATGAATCAATTAAACGGGCATTCCGTGGGTTCCTTTTTATTTAAACATGTTTATGCAGAGTGAAGGCCTGCCTGTGGATATATATTGTTCCTGTGCTGTAGGATGAGAAAGGAAAGATTGCAGGCACATTTGTTAGTTTGAAATGGGTTGTATAAATATTGACTGTGGACTGGTTGATTACACGGACATACACAACTCAGTGTCGTGTTGCCAATCATTTCATCATCGGTGGGTTTGTCTGTGCAGATCTAGGTCCTAAAGACTGTATGAAAGAATGTGCTTGACTTTCTTGGCACGAGATTGTGTACAAAATGCACTGAAACTGTAGAAATACTAAAAATATAGGCCATCCCATAAAACTACCATAAGGAAAAGCAATCTCCCATGCTTCTGTCATAAAAACTTAAACCAAAACACCAGGTCAGCGAGGAAAACAATGCATAAAGCTGTAATCTTTTTTCCCCCTCTCCATCAAGCGAGGAAATAAAAATCATTGCCAGCCTATAAACGTAATAGACAAACACACACACTTTTCGCTTCTCAGCCCAACTGCATTCAAGCAATAGTGGTGCTCATCTTTTCAGACAACCCAAGAAGATCTTGTGTTGGCTTTTTTGATCACACGCTGAGGTCATCCTTCAGCTACAGCTCTCCTCCTCCAAAACTTTGCCGAAGCTTTAAAGCACCTTCACTGCTGAATCTTGCCACCTAGATGCCATGACCAGTTGTTTAACATTGCCAGCTGCTTGTGCATTTGAGTCTGTTTAGCGATCTGCATGTGCCAGTTGCCATTTACTTTTCTCCAGCAGCTTTTCTCTCCAGCAACCCTGTTCGTAAGCACACTTAATCACTCACGCATGTCAGCCAGACTATCAGCCATGCTTTTGAAGCACTCACTTCCTGTCTTTTTAAGATGTTCTAATGAAATGAAGATTAGTAAAGTCATATTTCGTTTTACAATGACCACGAGAATAAAGAAAGAAAGATCCCATTTTTGTCATTATGTCATGTAACATCTCATAACTGTAATTGTAACCACAGCTTTAAACGTTGTTATATCGCGGCTAGTATAACCGAATTCCCTGTTTAAGAAAGATGTGCAATGCTGCATTCTGACTTCCATGTGCTGCCATCTAACAAAAGCTTTTGAGCCATCCACTATAACAAGACATATGTGATTTATAATTACAATATAGAATACGTACAATTTAAGCATTATCGTAAATCACTCCTTATAAATATATCTGCTAAATGCTGTAAATGTAACTTATTGTAACTTAGCGTGGATAATGGGGAAAGACAGTGTAAACAGTACAAATAGACCAACGATGACAGGCTGACATGTTACTATCATATACTTATACTTTACTTGCAAAAATAAATGTTTTGTGCCCTGCAATTAAAATAAATGAATAGAAACAGAGGTTCTACTAAAAGCTCTGTTGCAGCTTCACCACACACTAAATAACTAAGCAAAAACATACTTTTTTATTTCTGAAAAATAACTATTTAAAATAATGTATATTACAAAAATAATCTTTGCTGCTCTGTAATTAAAATAAATTAGAAAGTGTAATGTGCTATTATAACAGTTTCACCAAAACACAATTTAAAAACACCTAAATCTAAGCTATCTTATATTGAAAAACAAAGTAAACAACAAGCTCACTACAAACAGGTGGCTCGGTGGGTAGCACTGCTGCCTCAAAGTAAGAAGGTCCTGGGTTCAATCCTAGGGTGGAGCGGCCTGGGACCTTTCTGTGTGGAGTCTGCATGTCCTCCCCTTGTCTGCGTCGGTTTACTTCGGGTATTCCGGTTTCCTCCCACAGTCCAAAGACATGCGTGTTAGATTAATTGATTACTCCAAAGTGTCATTGGTACTAACTGGCATATGTACACTCATATATAAGTACTCCAGATGTAACCTTGTGTATGGGTGTAACTTTGTGTGTGTCGCTGAAACGTCTGAAACTGATACTGAAAGCAATTTTACATATAAACAAACCACTAAAAACAGAACACGCATCAACATGCATATCTGTAACATTTTGGATCGTGTCACAATGTATCATAACACCCCTATATAGACAGTGCTTAAAGTAACGTCCATAATTGTTTTTTTTTATTAATTAATTTTATTTTTATTTGTTATATTTGTCATGTAAAATTTCTTCTTGGGTCTTGTAAAGGTTAACAGAAACTGCAATCATTATAGCTTCCAAGCATAGACCACTAGTGTAAATAAGTAGTAAACTCCAGTAATGGAAAATCCAGAAAGTCAATTCTTGATTTTATTTGGTCTTCACGTAGTTGTTGCAACGCTTTAAGCTGTGTTTTAGGTCTTTTATGTGTATTAAAGTGGATACAATGCCAAGAGAAAGATGCAATTAGCTGGTGGTTTCTGATTTTTGTCTGCACTTTCTATGGATATCCAATTACAAATAAAAGAGTAACACTTTACTATGCCAAGATCTCCACTCAGGACGTCTGAATTTTAGACCTATTACAGTTAATAATAAGACTAACAAAGGCATAAGTAAAGAGTAATCTGTACTTGCATGAAACATCTGTTAACTAGAGTAGCAACTAAGCAGCAATGGGTGTTAAAATGTGTGAAACCAAGTGATGAAATTTAAATGCTTTACTAAATATGTTCATCTTCTTGAAAATGCCTTGAGATTTCTATGAACAGGTAATTAGTAATAGAAATGTCTGCCTCTTTATTCAGAGGTTAAAACCTTTCACATGGTTGTAAAGATTTTAATATTCTGTAATTCAGTGTAACATTTGTAAGAATATGCTGGAGTCTTCTACATAGTCAAAGTCAAATGTATTTATATAGCGCTTTTTACATTGGTGCATTGTCTCGAAGCAGCTTTACAATATTATATTATGTTAAAAGGTCGATCCCAAATTGGGCAAGCCTAGGGCGACATCTCCAATCCACAATACTGTCATGTGACTAACCATAAACTCAGCATTTTCAGTGGTGACCTCGTCTGAGATTTTAACATGTAGTAGAAGACGGCACATGGCTGCCATTACTTTTCTATGTTCCCAAAACATCCCCTCACCCACACTCTGGTTCTTCCAGAGACTGTACGGCAATAACTTCAAAAGCGAGAGACGTATCAGATTCAGACAGGCGAAGCAGGGATGTGGGAGGTGGAGGAATTTACAGTGTACGGCTTTAATCTGCTTAGGTGGGCTCAGTGCACACGGGTCTCTCGCCTCGAGACTCATAACATTCATACAGGAAATGTGGGGCCAGCCTGTTACCCACTACCTTACTACAATAGCGGTTATACCTGAGTGTGGTTTAACTACCTAATGTCCCATCTCACATCACACACCACACACACACACACACACAGACACACACACACACACACACACAGTCCCTCAACTGTGTGTATCATACGCAGTCATAATCAGCTGTGGCTATTTCTGTATGTACAATGTAAAGTATTGCAAATAACCACACCAAACATTTCAGTTGTTTTAACATTTATTTTGTTAGTTGCATTCTTATTAAGGGTGATGACAAAGGATGGTTTGTGTGTTTTTTTCTCGCACATAGTTTTCTGACATCAGTGTTTCAGACAACAAATACAAATTCTTCAAACTTTACATGAAGAAGGAAAGGCAAGGACATTGAAAGGTGGACAGTGACAACCGAAAACACCTCCTTCATTTTCCAAACAGGTGTCTCTTACATTTACAGCAAATAAAGAGCTCCTCTCCACCCAAAACAAAACCCCACCCACCCATGCCCTCAAACAAAATGATCAACAAATAGATATAATTATATAGATTTGCATTTATAATATATTTACTCTTTAAAAATATAACTTCAGTCTAGCGACTAAAATCTGTACAAACTACAAAAATAAACCTTTGATATAAATAATTCATATGGCATGAAATACATTTAAAATAAAACTACAGTACCCCCACCCCCTAGTCTTTCCTTTCCACTGTTTGGCTATGCATGTACTTCATGTACATATATACTGTTAATTGTTTGACTTTGTTTTGTGCTGGACTGTATTTCAGATTCAGTAGCTACATCTTGTTCTTTTTCTAATTCTGTCCCAAAAAGCTGCCTTTTACATCTAATATTTCCCTGTTCAACCTGGCAGTGTAGAAATTAAAAAAGCTATGAGACAGAAAACAAGAAATACTGGCTTGAATAAACTCTATGACTGTCCCGACACTGGCCTATCTAAAGAAGACTACTGAACACTGAGCACTAGCTAATCCATCACTGCACAGAACCTTAACTATACGTTTTCATCTCTACAGCAGACCCCCAAAAAGAAATACCTCCCTTTGCACCTAAATATACTGGCCGCAAAAAGTAGGGAATATTCAATTATTGGATATTATTTTAAAGTATTCCCTAGTTTTTGTGAACATTACAATTCCCTTTTATACTGACATTGAAACAAATCTTTAGACATGTTCGCCTAATGAAGAAAATGTAAAGAAAATCTCACTGCACTTTCAAGTGTTTGGACTTCAAACAAAAAGAAGTAGACAATGATTAATGTAAATGTAAGTTGACCTTAATACATAAGAAAACCTTTCAGGTAAAGATATGGGGCATATAAAATTAGAAAGGTCAATCGCAATATAGCTGGCACAAAGCATCACGGAAGAAAATCAAACTGGAACATCCAGCATAAATTCATATGGTTTGTTTCGTTAAAAACAGCTGCATGTGTGAAAACTATGAAACAAACATGCTGTATTACAGTGCATTTAAAGGCATTACATGGACACAGTGCAGTGGTAGCTTAGATCTGTGTGGAAGTGTTTGACTTCAAATCTCAGGACTGGGTCAGGAGAAACGACCTTTCCCCACGTAGTTAAATGCTTTGCTTGGGTTATGGCAATGAATACAAGTGTTAGCGAAATAAATACTAAGAAATGCAACATGATCTGGGGGAAATGGAGAAGGCTGCAATGTGAGAACGTTATTGCTTATGTCGGGGTGGGGGTACTGCACATTTTCAAGGCAAATCATCTCATCATATCTGACATGTAGCAGCAAAAAAAGAACACTGACCTTTCATTTTCAATAACCTAATATCATTTCACTTCTCTGATTTTTACATATAGTACTTTTCTTAATATATATACAACGGAGGAAGCAAAACCTATGAATCCTCTTATAGCTCTGACTTTTACATAAGAGAATACATAAGTTATACAGTACTCATTTAAATAGTTTTCCCCTCTTTTTTAGTATTAAAATATATTTATATAGATAGATTTATTTATTTATAAATGTATACATTTTAATATATTTTAAAATAAATCTGTGAGGTCTATATACATTTTAAAAGGATGATGAGCCTAGGGATGCCCCCAAGCCAGCCAGAGATCGATTCCAGACAAAAGGATGTGGGATTTTGGGAATGGGGGTGAGTGCTGTCTAGCAATCTTTGGCTGCTTGGATCCATGTACCACCTGAAACAATGAGAGAAATGGAAAGAAAAACAGTTAGAACCAATGGAGTGTGGTAATTTTCCTCAGAAAGTTACTCAAAAAACAAAAATGTAAGGATGCCATTCGAGCATTATATGTGCTTTGTTCGAGGTAAAATTTAGAGACCACTGCAAAATGATGGGCTTTCCCTGGTTTTACTATTGTGTAGGCACTGTTTGTGAGTTTGAGTGAAATGTTTTTGTTTCATATGCCATTTATTTTATTGCGGCAATTGCCATATGCCATTTATTTTATTGCGGAATTTATTCACTCTCAGTCACTGAATGACTACTGGTCAAAATAACAAAGAAGCTGCACTGGTCATAGATCTCAACCAATAATAAAAATCTCTCTCTCTCTCTCTCTCTCTATATATATATATATATATATATTCTTTTTTTTATTACTGTTTCAAATTGGAAGAGTTCAAAATTCTATATTTCAATCACAACTTTTATATGTGTATGTACTTGTGTTCATTAAATGATTAGATTCAGGTGATCACCACCTCATTAATTAAAAATGCAAAACTGTAAAATTTTATATAAAGGGGTTTTGTCTGTGTTGGAATTTGTCAGATACTGCAATGGAATTGTTGCCACACACATAAAAATGTATAATCTTTTTTAATGAAGTGGTCAAAAAGCCTTTCCTGAGCTAACTTGAAATGTTCTGTATTTTATGGTTTGTTGGCTTACCTAGACTCTGTTTAGCTTTCTGCTGGTCCATGTCTGCTGATTCCAGATCTTGGAGATGCAAAGTGTCTCTAATGGAAGGCTGAGGAGCTCTTCCATAAGTTTTTGAAGTCCTTTTAAAGTTCTCAAAAGAGACGCTGTCACTCTCCTCGAACCCGTCGTGTACAGTAGCCTGGTATGACCCAGGCAGATTGGGGTGCACAGACACCGTTACCGAGGCGGTGGCCGTAACCATCGTGACAGTGTTACTAGGCTGCTGCATAGTACTGACGCCATGCGGTAGCGCTTTAGTCCTGTTTTGCTGCATCCCTCGGCTCTGCTGTAACCTGGGGCCACCGTGAGTAGTCCTCCCATCACAGTATGTACTGTCATTGGGTAAAGGATGTCTTCTAGCTTCCTGATACTCCTGTCTGCTGTCCCACTGTGTGATCTGTGAGCTGATGGAATTCACAGCGTTCTGGGCACACTCGCTGGGCTGACCTTTTTGGCTCGTCACAGATGGCACTTCGCTGAAAGGTTTCACCACCTGGGAAGAACAAGACAGCAATTTAGTGATTAAGAATAGCAAGTGAATGTGGATATGCATTCCAATTGGATTGATCACTTTGAGACTCACAGTGAGTTTGGGAAAAGTAGGGTTCTTGCTTGCCTCCAGCAGAATGTGAGAGGTTGGAGGCTGGGTGGATGTTGTTACGGATGTACTGTTGTCACAGTGCTTGAAGTCATCACTGGCGATCTCCGATGTGGTGGTTGTCTCTGAGTAGTACTCAGAATCTACGGGCTCTGAGAAGGCCTGGCGGGGTCCTCTGGGGATGTGTTCAGCATAATAGCCATGGCTGTTGGTGGTCTGGTGTGTGGGCTCTGTTGAGGGGACGGACAGACAGCTGGCACTGTTGGAAGGAGTCACTTCGGCTGGAGGGCCAATTATAGACAGCAGAACAGGCAGCAACACCAAGCCGTTGAGGATACCCAGCAAGGTCAAGATGGACAGCACCGCAAAGAAGTACCTTTAATGATTCAGAAGAGGGGTGCATGTTTTAGTACACAAATAATTAATATAACTGAGACACAATGTGGTAACCATTTGGATAAAACAGAACAGTGTGATTCTAGCTTGTCGTTGCACTAATATCCCCTCTTTCCATTTTCTTCTGGCACCTCTGCTCTCCTGGGACAACTGAAGAGAAATTCCTGTGCTCCTATATTCACATCTTTGGCACAAACGCTTTTTCTTGCTCCCTCTGGGAGCCCTAATCTATCAATGCTGCACTGCCACTTCCTGAATAAATGTGTTTACATTAGTGAGCGGATTCTACACATCAAGAAACACTCACCTTATTCGGTACCCCCCACCCTCTCTCTCTTTCTCCCTCTCTCTCATGCTCTGCCTTGCCTCAGGCTCCAAACTGCTGCTAGTTCTAATGTAATTTTTTCCCTTAACAACTTAATATCCCATTTCATTGACATCTCATTTCACCTTGGCCCAGGCACACCACCTCTGTGTTTATGCTGAGCAGGCCAGCTACCCAACTATCTCCCCTTCTCTCTCTCTCTCTCTCTCTCTCTCTCTCAATCCCTCCTCCTGTGTTGGCTTCAGAACTAATCCCAACAAACCAGCACAAGCCTTTTCTGTACAAGGTCAGCTCACAAAAAATGATGTTCTTTAAATTTAAAGGTCAATATCAGTCAGTGCTCCAGTGGTTAGCATGACCTTGTAAAATTAATGCTTCTGTTTCAAAAATATTTTTTTTCTGTGGATAGAACTAGTTTTTGCACTAGTAAGGTGCTGAGTATAAATCTAAAAAAATGTGACAGTTGTGTTGGGGGTCCCTGTTGGTATGCTACAATTATATGGAGACAATTACAATGGGCCACATAGCTACAATGGTTTCTGGGTCTCTGTTCTTCAACTTATGGCACCAAAGAGGCCTTGCCCCTCACCACAAGAAAGAGAGCACATGAGAAAATTAGAGAGTGCTCCAGTTAAATGCTTGCACAAACACACAAACACAAAGGCAATGCACCCCTTATAGCTGCAGTTTGGACATCTGAAGGTAAGAAAAAGCAAAATGCAATCTGGCTTAACCAGGATGTGGAGTCTGAGGGTTTAAACGTTTTCTTTAACCCTTCTTACCACATAACGCTAAACTATGCACTTAGTTTCACACCATTTGGGTTTGGAAAACATCTGCAAGGGAAAATTTAGAGTGGAAACTGTCAGTTGACCATTTGTTTGTGATGACTAGCTCCAAAGTGTTAAGACACTAAATAAAACAGCCATGTTAGAAAGATTACAGGTTAGACAGCCAACATCTCAGCAAAGCTTTACGTTGGAGCTATTTTTGGCTTGTTTCTAGCACAGTTTTTAAAGATTTAGTTAAACAAAACTGTAATTACCTACGTCTGTCCTGAACCACGTTAAGCATAAGATGAGGTTTAATGTAATTTTTCCAAAAGGAAATAGCTTGATGGTCTTTGTATATTCCAGGCACACGTGTGTGAATTGTCTGCCCCCCTCCCCCCATTTTCCTTGCTCATATCTGCCTCATTAG
>JAUZSV010160738.1:0-13252 GCA_034780495.1 Parotocinclus cesarpintoi | reverse complement strand
GAAAGAAACTAATGCTAGCCTATCTCTAAGTCTCGCTTTTTTCTCTTTCTCTCTCTCTTTTACACACACACACACACTACCTGCACATCCTCTCTACCCTGTTAGTAATAACAGTTCTGATTTAGTCTGTTTCACCTGGCTGATTATCTGCATTGTTCATAATGTCTATTAATGCAGTTTTGGCTTCCGTCAAACAAGTGTCCGTGATTTCAATTGCTCCACCACCACTTGCTATTTCAGCAGTGCATTTACATCGTTCGCATGCAGCTTTCAAGTGAAAATACTCTTTGGTATATACAGTATTTACAATACAGTAGCCTAAAATGACTCTGTGATTATGGGAATGTCTGATCAGTGTCCATTTCAGTCAATGTCCTATTTCACAGAAAGTAATGCAGACATTAAACGGTACATACCTGTATCTTTATTCTTTCACATGGAGCAATAATCTATTGCTATAATCAGTTTCTATCCAAATCTACAATCCAAAGTCCCATTCACTGCATCAACTCAATATGGCAGAGCTCAGGATAATTACTGTTTAGTAGACAATGTGGCGATAAGAACAAAAAAGTCATATGAGTAGGCTTTATTACTGACCACATCTAGTTTGTAACATTTAAGTTTTGCCCAAAGGCTGCACAAGGAACCACTTCTAGCAAAGCAGGCTTCTTTGAACAACCACACTATAGACTAACAAAATGGTAAATGCTGCCCCCTATAGACAGAGATCTGCTGACTGACAGATTGTTTGATACCTTGAAAAGACTGCAGAAATTAATGCCGTTTAATAAAATGGAACACAGGTGCTATAGACAAATATGAATTTCTGGTGCTGGAGTACTGTTTGCTATTTTTGATGGGTTTGTTAAAAAAAAAAGTCAGTAAGTGACTGGGTAGTAATAGACTTGTTGATCATTTTATTAGGTACACTTCCTTGTTTTTAAAACTCATTGTTCAATTTACCATATAGCTGCACTTTTAGTTCCACAATTCCAGAATGTGTTTCTCTACTGTGTTAGTTCCCTGTACTCTGTTCTCTAATCGTTCATCAGCACTCACAGGGTGCTGCTTACAGGGTGCTGGTGGCTGGACATTTTTGGTTTGTGGACTATTTTCTGTCAAGCAGTGACACTGAGGTGTTTAAAGATCTCCTGCAGCACTGTTGTGTCTGATCCACTCATGCTAACGCAACACTAATACGTCAATGCCACTACAGTGCTGAGAAGGTACTCCACCGCCTGAATACTTTGTTAGTCCCCTTTCCTGCATTCTCTAATGGGCAGGACCCCCACAGATCAAGTAGTAGAACAAGAAGATGTACTCAATAAAAGTGCTCGGTGGATGTAAACTCCTTTCAGAAATAAAGGAATAACCACACCTAGTGGATATTCACCCAGCTCTTTAGCATAGTAATTAAACAAATATCAGATATGACACCAAACATGCTAACATTTTATGCTTCAAGAAGCATACATTGAACAATTGCAACTAAATTAATTGAATTGTTTTTCCAAATTAAATAATGGAATTCTCTCTTCTTCAAATTCACAGTGTATATAGTTAAATGTGTTTGCTCGTCCTTGGGGAAAATGACATTATCACCAAACCTATTTACTATGGATGGTTGAAAAGTTAATAATATTCTAGTATACACATCTGCATTGACTTTTGGGGTAATATTCTCCCCTGGTATTATACATGACATGCAATGACCCCATGTCTTAAAGGAGTGTGGAAATCTTTTCTTCAGCGTTCATATTTAAATATTTCCATAGAATGGTACCAGAAAAAAGTTCCCATTTAAGACAGCGGACTGGGAAAAACAACATTCTTTGCCGTACTTCATGTTAGTTCCTTCCTGGAGGTTTATAATCCCTTTTACTGTTTCAAATGTGGTGGCTTGGTGAATAGCATTGACACCTCACACCTTGAAGGTCCTAGGTTCAATCCCAGGTTGGGTGGTTCTTTCTGTGTAGAATCTGTATGTGCTCTGTGTAATCTGGTTTCCTAAAAAGATGTGTGTTAGGTTACTTGTTGTCTGTAAAGTGAACCTAGTGTGAGTGTGTGCCCTGTGATGGATCAGCACCCTAGGGCTGTTCCTGCCTTGCACCCTATGCCACTGTCTATTCAACAGCTCTACCACAGCTCTGTCCAAGATCATACAGACAAAAAAATTGGATGTGACTAAATGTATCAATTGCCAGCTGTTGTGATGTAATTAGTCACATCCAACAGCTCACTTAGGTCTGTATCCAATCCCTTTTAACTGCATACTAATTTGCATATTAGACTTGTGCCAGTATGTCTTAGATATGCAAGTTTGCAAAGTGATTTAATTATTTTTATATTTAAAATATGCCATTATGTAATAAAAGTTGTTTAGTGTATGTTTCACAAAGCCATGCTATTCGTCAATTAAACAAAAAAATGTTGTGCCATATCTGTGATTTGCTTATTTGCAGTGAAGTAAGAGTAAGCTGGATAAAAATGTGTGCTGATTCCATCATTTTTGCCAGGGGTAATACATTAGAGGTATCCTTCTAGAGCAAAGAATAGTGGGAATCACACGTTTGCTGAATGAATACATTTTCACAATGTAATTTTTTCACATTGCGTGATCTGAAAAAAGAATCTTGGCATTTTTCGTTTTAGATTTATGTATATAGCAATATTAACATCGTTATATGTCAGATGTAATGTCTCTATGCCTATGTAAACGTAACTGTTCTGTGGGAACCAAATAAATGTTGCTCAATGTCATATGATGCCTGTTTTAGTCACATGGTGCTACATGGTTCTACTCAGTTAGATGAATCTTAAACCTAGCCTTGTATATAAAATAGATTACCCTGAGCCTGAGGAATGAATGTTTTTGCTGAAGTTTGACTCACAAAAATAGGATTTCAGAAAATGTTTTTGTCATGTGTAGTGTTTATATAGCTTTGATAATGCTTCATTTGCTTTCAGGAGTTTAATCTAACAGTCATGTGATGTTAGGAACATTAGTGCATGACTTCAAAGTTTTTTCCTCCTTTCTGTAATCAAGACTTAAGAATCTTAGTGATAGAGGTGTTGTTGATAAAGTTACATTAAAGGTGACCTAGGTTAAATATTGACTATGGCTATTGTTCCTTACGCCACATAACTACTCTTAAATAAAAACAACGTTATTTAGCAAATTGCACATAGTGTAGACATCCTGTAACGTTATAATGACTTATTGTAAAATCAAATATACTGCTATTAAACACACAATGGAATTAAATAGATCAATAGATTAGAAATCTGATCATTGACAAAAACATATCAACTGGGAGGATTCTCATTATCTGATTATAAGTGCATACAAACTCTCTGATCAGATTACTGACAAAATCTGACTGACTGCATTTATCGGATTACTAAATACATGTAAATGCTCTGTGTCATGAAACCACATTTGATGTTACTTTTGCTTTGTGTATTTTCATGCCAGAAATAGCCATTAGAAAATGTCAGTGTGGCCATGAAAGAATGCACAAGTTTAGCAAAAATACTTAAATATGTTATGGTATTCAAGCCAAGACATTATACATTATTGTACCTGATATTAACAGGTACAAGGTGTACCAAGAAAACAATCTCCATACCATTACACAATCCTGAATTGTTGACTCAAGACAGGTTGTGTTCATGGATTTGAGCTGTTGGTGGAAAATTTGGATCCTACCATCTGTGTGCTTCAGCAGAAATTCAAGATTCATCAGACCAGGCTGTTTTTTTTCCAGTCTTGAGCTCTTCGGTTTTTGCTCACTATGTGTCCCAAACAGTCACAGCTCTCAGTTCCTTCCTAACAGAAGTGGGACCTGACATGATATTCTGTTGTTATGGTCCATTCACATCAAGATTTGATGTGTTGGGCATTCTGAGATGCATTTTGGCTCTCATCAGTTGTACGAAGTGGTTATCTGTTTTTCCATAACTGTTTTTGTCAGTCAAAAGCACATTAAAATCATTGTTCCACATTATTCTGATGGTTAATGTGAACATTACCTGAAGCTGCTGGCCCATACCAACCTTTTTAAGTATTTCTGTCCTCACAATAGTACAGGCTTGTGTATGAGTATGTTTGACCCATGTATGAGTTTTGTTGGTGCCTTCAACTTTGTTTGGTGTAACATAAAGACATAATTGGCTGTGTCTGATGGAGGGCAGCATGGATGGAGAGCAACCATGACTCTGGTCACAACCTGAGTGATGTTTCCAGGGTAGATGCTTTACCTGTACCCTATTTCCCAGGATAGGGTCCAGACCCTGACTATAATATGGCACCAATAAAAAAATACTGAAAATTAAAACAAAAAAAATCACAAACCATTATGACATGTTTGAATCACTAAAAATCATTTTGGAGCCATGGAGGTTTTAATACTGTGTTTATCAAGTACACTCTGATACCTGAAGAACTGCTTGCACCAGATCCCTAAGAGTTAAAAAAGGTGAGAGTGACTCTTATCTTGAAGTTGTTAAATGACTGCTGTTGTTCCAGCAAAGAAATAAGGTCAAAGCTGATTAAGCCATTTCAAGGAGCACAAACATTAGAAAAGCTGGACTGCTAGAGAAACACCTAGACTGAACTGCTTTTTGTTTTAGATCAAGTTTCCATATTTAATCATTTTTTTTATCTTGTGCAGCTTAAATTTAAAGAAGCAGCTAAAGCAAATCCAGCAGCTCAGGTAAGAATCTCAGATTTTTGTCCTGGACAATTTTCTATTAATTAGAGTCCACTGGGTACCCTTGTTCAGGAGCCATCCCTACCAGAAATGAAAGCTTAAGAAGATATGTGTTAGATGGACAGACACTGCAGTCTGGAATCACTAGAAGACCAGCTCCGTTGTCCTGTTTGTCTGGAGGTCTTCTCTGAGCCCCTCGTGCTTCAGTGCGGTCACTCCTACTGCCGCATCTGTGTGCGCTCTATGAACATGGACCCTCTGGGCCAGCTTCAGTGCCCAGTGTGTCGCTGCACTGTGGATGGAGACAGCCCTCCACCCAATGTGGCGTTGTCACGCATTGTAGATGCCGTGCGAGAGATCAGTAGCCCAGGTCGAGGGCTGCCAGAGACATGCAGCCAGCACCACAACCCGCTAAGTCTGTACTGTGAGGATGACCAGGCCCTGATTTGTGGACTATGTGGCAGCATCGGCGGTCATCGAGCACACAAGGTCACTCCTATAAACAGCGTCTACAGCCGAATGAAGGTACAGCATGTGCTTTCTGGATAGGTATTGGGATGTTTTAAGCTGCCCAAGGGCCAGAATCATAAAGGAAAAGACAATAATTCTGAGACTAAATCTTCTGGCTGTTAAATTAATTTGTTAGTATTTTTCAACCTAATCTCCAGCCACCACATCTGTAAGTGATTACATAAAAGTCAAACTGAAAAACATAAGGATGGTTTTAGAGTCACATTAACAAATGCTTTAAAAAGTATGGTGGAATAGTTGAATATGCTGGCCCGACACCACAGGAAGTCAGCAACCGAGTCCCGGTAATCCCTGATACAGGTATACACAGTTTAACTTCCGTTTGTTTTAATTATAGTAGTAGTTATACGGACGAAATAGTTTCATGTTTACCTGAGAGATTCTTCAGTTATAGGCTCTTTTTTTACCATCTTAATCTTAAAGAAATAAAATTAGTAATAGTATTAGTTTATAATAAGATAATGTTTACATGCTTTAAAGACCTAACAATGGTTACAGTTCAGCTTATATTTAATTCAAGTAAGTAAATAATAATAATTTATAAATAGGTCACCCCTTATGTGTTTTTAATTGCAGTAATGACAACTAGTTTAGGAAAAAATATGCTAGGTCATGGATTTGCTAATGCTAGTCAACAGCTAGTGTGCAATGCATATAATACATATAAATAACCTGTATTTAAAAAATGTAATAAAAATGTTTATAAATGACCAAATAAGCCTACTCTATAATCAAAAGGTGTACTTAATTGAATTACTCACATTTCCAGATTTCCACGCTTTTCTCAACAAGTGTTACCTTCATATACAGTTGTGCTCATGAGTTTACACAACAACGCCAGTGGCAACACTGAATGAAACATGCAGGGGTTTGTCAGGAGCCCATAAACTCACTGACATTTTATAAACACAAACTAGTTCAAGCAAATTACAAGAAACTTTTAGTAGCCATTTAAACTTGATAAATCTTTGTTTCTGGGTTGGGGACAAATTATAGTAGATTACTAATGTTTAAAACGTTTAAAAAAAAAATTATAATAATCATAATGAATTGGGTCCTTTAAAATTTTTGGAGATGCAATAACCATAAATATATTTATTTTGTAATAAAAAAGTTCTAGCATTAATAAATCTGGGGATGTAAAATTTCTTCTAATTCTAGTACTAGCTAAAAATTTGATCATTAAACCTAAAATAGATGTAAATATATCTTACAGAAATATATCTTACAAAATAAATTACAAGCGATTTATTGAACATTATCCTAGTGACCATCTTAAGGTGAGCTACACAGCTGAGTGGCTTTATATACAGTACTAATACTATTATAAAGAAATACTTTCACATACTATTCTGCATCTAATTAGTCAGTAAAGTATGTGGGAATTCCAGTGTTTGCCTGCCCAGAAAAGAATGGAAATACTGCTTACTTAAAACTTATCAAGAAAAACATGCAACTGTTTTTTATTACATTTTGGTCTATAAATCTATTAATTACAATTTATCTTGTAGATACCCATACCACTGCTAAGAAATTTAATTAAAAGTCAGGATTTATTTGGTTATTTCTATAATTGGATTTTCAAGGTTAAAATTACATTTCCACGCATTCCACTTTTGTATATAGTGCAACAGAAGATACTGTCTGTAAGATACATTGTGTAATTGAGTATTGTGCATTTCGTGCCTTATCAGGAAGACATTTCATGTCTGATGACTGAGTTTCAGACCCAGAAGATCAAGCTGGAGGAGCAGATTTGTAAAATGGCCTACAACAAGTCTCGCATTACAGTGAGTTAAACTGCATTACTGTTCTTCCAGAATTGAAGCTAAACACTAAAGCCTTTCAGCAATGACATGTGATTCCAAAGCATCTTCTGTATTAGCAGTACCCTGCCATTTTTATCAGGACACCAAGCTGTGTATGTGGTAATTTTCCATCTCTCAAAACAAAGAGCACCTTACATGAACAAAACTTTGATACACACCCATTTTATTATGAACACCATACTACTCTGTCGTGCCTTAGTTTGTCGAAACGGCCTCAGTTATTCATGACATGAATTAAACATGATGTTGGAAACATTTCTTTAAGGTTTTTGTGCATATTGATTTGATTGTATGTAACTCTGAAACTACTGTTCTACTGAATCCCAAAGGTGGTGTATTTGATTTAGATCTGGTGAATGGGAAGACCACTGAAGAACACTGAACTTGTCATGTTTAGAAAACCAGTTTAAGATAACATTTGCTTTGTGTCGTGGTGCAATAACATGCTTGAAGTAGTAAAGTTAAAGTATTAAACTTAAGATAAAGTATTAATCTTATGTAAATAATGGCCATAAAAGGATTCACAAGTTCAGCAGAAAAAATACTTAAATATTAAGTGATACTTAGGCCGTTCTGTTGTTAACAGGCACCAAAGTATGTAAGACAACATTCCCCCTAACCATTCCAGCCTGGACCGTTGACACAATGTTGGGTTTTTGGATTAATGCTGTCCATGTCAAATTCTGACCCTACCACCACTGTGCAAGATTCATCTGACTAGGCTATGTATTTCCAGTCTTCAACAGTCCACTTTTGATTAGTTTGTGATCAGTCTCAGCTTTCTGTTCATGGCTGCCAGACTCGGAAACCAATATGGTCTTTCTATGCTGATGCTAATTCACCTTAATGTGTTGTGCATTTAGAGAAGCTTTTCTGCTCACCACAATTATACAGGTTGCTTATCTGATTTATCATAATATTTCTGTCAGTTCTAACCAGTCTGGACATTCTTCTTGACCTCTCTGTTTATCAAGATATTTCCATTTGCACAATTGCTAGACCCTCAATGTGTTTCATTATTGCGCCATTCTGAGTAAACTTAAGAGACTGCTGTGCCCCAAAATCCAAGTAGATAGTTAAAGAAATTATCAAACCAAACCATCTGGCACCAACAATTATGCTGTAGTCAAAATCTCTACGATTACATCTATTTATTTACATATAAAATAATCAAGTATAAATATTTTATATTGCCAGATATCATTAAATTATTATAATTTTTGCCGACTTACATGATTATAACAGCATTATTCATTGCAATATAGCCTTTTTGTTATTTGATGTTTGGCATATTTGTATCACCAAATTAACCAGAAACCCAGAGCACAGCCCCTCCTGGGGGGCTGAAAGAGTAAGACAATTAAATAGAGATTATTAAATGCTTTTTGACGACTTCAGTTTGCTACAATTGCTGCGTTTAGGTGTTAAACTCGACTACTAATCAGAATGCTGACTGTAAATTGCAATTGTGCCAAGATCCTGTTTGATGCATGACCAAGTATAGTGCTCACAAAAAATAGGGGATATTCCATTGTGAGATATTTCATTTTGTTTATATTTTATATACATATTTTAGTTTTTGTGAGCAATATACTTAACATTCAGCTGTTCTTTATCTGTAAATTGGTGCAAAATGAAACAATGTAAATCATGACTAATTATCAGGTCGACATTTTATTCATCACAACTGTTAGTGTAGACTAGTACAGAAAAACCTAAACGCTAAGATAAAGATTTATACCAACGTGTAACCTTAGTGTTGAAAACACTCAAAACATTGGACATTTACAAATAAAAACAGATGGCATAAAGACAAATCTAGGCCACTTTTGTGCCAACGACTGGGCACTGCTGTGACCAAATGGAAACTAAGTTGGTGTAAATGCATAAACAGAGTTGGAAACTATATATATAAAAAAAATATTATGTTCTTTAAAAATGTAAACATTACTATACCTGCTCATTTACATTTTAAATAACACGTATTGTTTTTTTATTGTATAAAACGTACAAATCACTTGTCACTAGGGGGTGTCAGTGAGCTACCAGGTAAGCTGTGATGTTTTAAATATTTCAGTAGATCAGCAGTTTCTGAAATATTCAGAACAACCGGTCTAGCACAAATAATCATGCCATCATATTCCATGTCCCTTAAGTCACCTTTCTTCCTCGTTCTGATGTTTGGTGTGAACTTCAGCAGGTCGTCCTGACTGTGTCTACATGCTTAAATGCACAGAATTACTGCCATGTGCTTGTTAAATTAGATATCTGTTCAGCATTAACAAGCAGTCTAATAAGTGTACTAAATAAAGTGGTGGGTGAGTGTATTTTATTTGTTACATTTCTTATAATAAATGTAATTGAGATGCCACACCAGTGCAATTATTGATGTAGACTACTCTCAGTTCGAATATCATTTTCCTTCGCTGTGGGTGTAGAACGAGTCAGACGTATTGAAGTGGGTGGTGCGGAAGGAGTTTGGGGAGCTGCGGCACTGTGTGGAGTTCGAAGAGGCCAGCTTCATGCATAAGGTGGAGAGCACAGCATCTACTCTCATGTCCTCCATCCAGGCCCAGGCTGACCACATGAGTCAGCTTCTGGCCAAGTTCCAGGAAGCTGAGAGCACACTGGAAGCCCTGAGCAATGAAAGCCATCTGGACTTTATCACTGTGAGTGAAGAGGGTGATATTTGGGCCAGAGGAGTTTATATGTATAAAAAAAATTGTCCTTCGAGGCATTGTAAATCTATATCAGTAGGACACAGCAATACCTTATACCATACGCACACTTTGTTTTTGTTTTTTTATTCTGTTTGAGGTCTGGTACATCCTCATAAGCAATGTACTCGACGTAGTTGCCCACCAAAGCTTTATAGTCATGCCATTATCATTCATGCACTTATAAAATCATTACACTATGAACAAATGCAATAATGGCTTCACTGTTTTCCCTCTAATAAGCTAAACAATCTTTTATTACATACTAATATCTTTTATATGGATTTATGTATGATTTTCAAATGTTTTAATACTATCTCTCTGTTTCTGATCTTTTTCAGAAATATGGATCCATTGCCCCAAGGTAAGGGTTAATAGGTGCAGGTTTCTGTATGTAAAAACGGGTGGATTTTGTGACACTGAATGCCAATAATCAGGAAATGTACTTTGCTGATATAAAGCATTTACATGATGGTAGTATTACAAACAGCCATAATCATAATGGAAAAATATAGCTTATGCTACTGACCTATTGAGAACACAGTAAGTTAGAGTTTCTATGTTTATAATTAATACATGTGGCACAAAAAAACCTATTTAAAACATCACAGTGACCCCTGATAAATATTATACTGAGATTTCAGGATATATGGAGTATAACATAAAAAACATGTTTTGATTTCAAATGACTGATTCCCATAAGATTGTAAATCCCCATTTGATCCCATTCAGGGTCCCTGGGGGGCAGGGCCTATCTGGCAGCACAGTGTGTAAAGCAGAAAACAAGCCTGTACAGGGTTAAGTTTATTTCAGGGCAAATATACACTCTCACAATGGGACCTAGCTAGATATCTGAAACATGTATTTGGAATGTAGGAGAAAACCCATGAAGGCATGCAGACAGACACATGAAGAACATGCAAATTCTACACAGGGATCTGCCAGGCTCAGATACAGTAGTGCATGAAAGTTTCTGCATTTATATTGCATACAACATCATCAGATTCATGTCATAAAAGTGCATAGTGAGAGTGTTTAAAAACTCCAGCAGCACTGCTGTGTCTGAGCCAATCATACCAGCTAAACACTCTTAACATGCCACCACCACATGGTCGTGTCAGTACAGTGCTGAGAATGATCCACCACCAAAACACTACCTGGTCTGTTGTGGTCCTGGATTTTAGTGAACAGATTAATGGGACTAACAAAGTACAGTGGATGCTCAGAATTCCAACTTCATTAGTTCTGGGAGACCTTTTGAGTTTGAAATTGTTCAGTGTCAGAATCCAAATAATTTTAGACATACCACTCTGGCTCATACATGTACAGGTTCAACGATGTGTGAGTTTTTGTTCAAATTTAGCGGCAAAAATATTCAGAACAGGCTGAACAATGTCTGAATTGGTAGCATTCAAATAATGAGGGTTCATTGTATATAGAGAAATAGATGCATTACAGTCTGTAATTGTAGAAATGCTAAGTGCTTCTATATGGGATGTGGATATATCTCAATATAATGTAAGTACAGTTGTCTTTGGTGCATTCTGTGATGTTGTAGGCTTAGAGAGAGCCAGCAGAGGGAACGAAAGAAAGAGAGGACCTACAGCTCCATCCAGTTTAATCCAGGCTTCAATCACAGTGACATCAAAATTTCAGTCTGGAAGAGACTCCATAGGAGAGTGCTGCCAGGTAAAGAGTGTGTTATGTCACTGATGAATGACTCATACAGTAGAATAAAGCCTTATAAAAGTGTCCTGATTTACTTATTGGAATCACATTTATGATAAATATGGAAATCTCTTTTTAACTCTTTAATGCAACTCTACTGTTTTTGCAGCTCCTGAATGCTTAAAATTTGACCCTCTTACAGCTCACCCCATGCTGAAGCTCAGTAAAGACCACTCCAGTGTGGAGTGTGGTGTCCTCGTTAACCGGCTGCCTAACAACCCCGAGCGTTTCAGCTACAGTTACTGTGTACTGGCCAACCGAGGCTTTTCCTCAGGTAAACACTACTGGGAGGTACAGGTGGGACAAAAAAAAAAATGGCGCTTGGGACTAATGAAAGGAACCACCAGCCGTAAGAGTAAGCTTCCTAAAAGCCCTGAGGGTGGAGTGTGGCTAATTGGGCTGAAATAAGGCCATGTGTACGAGGCTTTCTCTACTCCACGCATTGCCCTGCCCATCATGAGTCAGCCACAACGTGTTGGGCTTTTCTTGGACTACGAGAAAGGAGAAGTGACATTTTATAATGCAGACAGTACTGATGAGCTTGGATTCATTTATTCATTTCAGGCTGAACTGCAAGGGAAGGTCTATCCACTGTTTGATGTATGTTGGCATGAACGTGGTGCCAACAAGCTGCCAATCTCCTTGTCCCAGTCACTTGCTGAGGTCAAAAGTGGCATCTTAGCAAGTGACAAAAATTAAACGTTCAAGAATCGGAGGATGAGTACTGCGGATAGATGTGATATTTCACAGTCTTATCAAGTATTTAGAATTTATTTAGCAGTAGATAACTTTAAATTAGGTGACATGCATAAAAATAATATTTTTATAATAACAGCGGTGTTTGAAAGAATTCATACTAAGTAATAAATACTAAAATTATACTACAATATCCAGTAATGTTTTAAATCAGTATGGCTCAGGATTTGAGGAATGTAGAAATTCAAAATGGGAGAACATGGCTTGATAAAATAATAATGTAGTTTCCGTAATATGTTTTAATTGATTTTCTACCAGCTTTTCTACAACATAATTTCATACTTGTGTTGATGGGGTGTTTTCTAAAACTTAAAATTTTCTTAAAACTCCAGATCACTGTAAATGTTATAAACTCTAGAGATTCAGCTTGGCATTTTTCAAACCTGCCTCAATAAGCTGGCTTCTTAAATGTTTGACTCCCTTTTTTTAAATGTATTTCTTATTAGCAGAAATATACATCATGTTGGTTATAGCATAACTATACCAGAAGAAAAATTTTATAATGGATTTGAGTAGGGAAATCTGCTTTTTAGATTTTGTTTCAGACATATAGTAAAGGTTTATTTAAAAACTGTTTTAATTCTTAATCAAATAGCATTTACTGTAAAGATGAAGCAGTATGCTGCATTACAGTATATTGTAATTTTCTGCATTGTTGCACTTACAACCATTTGCATTAAATGTTTTTGTACCATATGTAAAACGAAAATAAAATGTTTATCTTGGTATAATGGATTTTCTAAAAACATAAACCACCTACAATTTGTATGGCCACAAGGTTAATGCATATAATATGAGGCAATACATACTTTGGGATTTAAAAGGTTCTAACAGATACTATCAACCCAATAGAATTGAATTACATAATTATTATTATAATTATATCATTTAAGTATATCACAGGCCCTGCATGGGTTGTTTTTTCAAATGCTGGGAAATAATCTCCCAACTGGCCTCTCCTCCCTCAGGCACAACC
>JAUZSV010160629.1:0-13253 GCA_034780495.1 Parotocinclus cesarpintoi | reverse complement strand
GTAAATCGTACAATAAAGGTTTAATAAACATTTAATATGTTACATAGCACGTCCCGTCTTCTAACGTTCGTTTAATCCGACCAGCCGGTTATTAGGACCAAAACAGTCGCATCCCGATGTGGTCCCATTAACCGGATTTTACTGTGTATATATATATATTTCATATTTCTTTTCCCATTTATAACGCACTGCTCGCCAAAATTTGGGTACATTTCATTATGAACTATCCCATATTAAGATACAAACTTATTTTGTACGTTTAAATGCCACAGCCCATTAGCATCCCTTACCCCGTCCAGCATGATAATGGACCAGGTCCCAAAGAAGAGGTCGCCTCAAACTGGTTTTGAATGTCAGTCCAGTCCAATTCATAAAGCCTTAAAAGTTACATAAACGGTTTCTGAGAGCTTTATGCATTCATTAAAGCTCTAAATTGATCTATCTAAAGCACGAGGGCTTTATATAAATTCTTCCTGCCTTCTAAGCACTTCATGCAACGCAGTATATTGTTTATTACCTAATATTTAAAGAAAAGGTTTAGTTTCTTTAAACCTAGCATCTGTGTTTGCAGTTTATTATTTTTAATCAATGTGAAGCAACACCTATTAATTAAAAAAAAAAAGAGTCCACGGTACAAAGGTAGGCAGAGACGCTCGAGCTGCAGCAGAGCTTAATAACCATGGCCAATACCCTCCATTTGCTTTCTTCTCACCTCCTCCATTTCTTGGACCATCTCGCTGAGCTTGTCTTCATCCTCCAGCAGTTCGTTCAGCTGCGTCAACGAAAGAGAACCAAATCTGTTCGTAGACTCGAAGATTTCCCCCATAGCTGTTATTGTTCCTCCTGCCGTACCTCCACCGGATAAGACACCGCCTGACCAATCCCAGCGACCAAACGGCGGCACGTGGCAATGGCGAACCGCGTCACGTGTTTGCGGTCAAAATCTGCCTGGATCGCTGAAGAAAATAAAAAAAAATCCTCTCTAATGTTTCAAAATGTTAGGGTTGCAGTTTGGTTCATATTTGCTGGTCGGGTCAGGAATAAGCAAAGGGGGAAATCATAAAGTACACATTTAACGACTTAAATAAAAGTACAGATACTATTGGTCAGATATTACCTGGGAAAGTTGTACAATTCGATTTTAATAACAATATCCAAGCATTACAAGTAAATTCGTACTAAATTTACAGTTTCCACCGTGTTTCTCGTTCCCAGCTGTGCCCGTTTGGCTTGTTCCGAAGAGCACGTCAGAAAAAGGCCTTGCTGATGCAGGATAATCACCCTGTATCCACCAAACTCGTTCATCAAAAAACACTGCAAGGACACTGCCTGGAATTTTTAATACACCTTTATTCCTATGACTACATTTCAAATTCACACATACAGGCATTCAGAAATAGGAATCTATAACGAAGCTCGTGGTGGGATACATATTTTAAAGGCAATTCTTTCAATTTTAGACCTACTGGGCGCTTTTTAATCGTGCTTTTATGGTGTAAAGAACAGCAGGGATGATCTATGTGAGCTATAACACACGTGTTGTTTCGTAGCCAAGTCTGAAAAGTGTCACACGGACTAAATCTCAGCCTCTTCACATTTCGGCTCCACGTGAACCTGGTACAAAGAGGACAGCCGGACGGTCCGAGGAACGAGCTAGAGATGGAAAGCTGGAGATTCCAGTTCAGAGTGGCACTGAGGAAAAGGGAACGCAGGTTAGAACACACACATATACACTTATATAGGGATCATGAACACAGGTTTTGGTATCTGAGGGAGTCCAAACCAAAAGCTGGTGTGTTTACTCACAGCTAGGGCATGTTAGGGGACGATCACTGCGGGTCGGGGGATGATGTCGCTAACGGTTCCATGGGTATCTTCACCAAAGGAGGGCATTCAGTGGGGCAGTTCAACTAGGAGAGATACAACGGCATGCAACAACACTGACATAAGGAACGTACGCAAAACTAGTCAGCGTTAGAGCAAACACGCAAGCCATGCAAAGGGAACGGGACGTAAAAGTAAACGTTACATGGCGCCTTTCAGCAACACTGTGGGACAGAAGAACAGAAATCGACTGAGTCATTACGAAACGGCGACCGACGTCACAGCGCAAAGTCGTGCCGGGCATCGGCTAACCTCTTCGTCGCTGTCGGCTTTGGCTTTTTTCCTCTCTTTCTTCTTCTTCTCATCTTCCTTCTTCTTCTTGTCCTTCTCAGGAAGGATGTCGTCCAGCCAGGCCAAGTCATGCTGGGAAAAGACCAAGTCCAGCATCTTTCTCACCACCATCAGCCCCAGGATCTGCCAAAAACAAACCCAAACAGACACAAAGGCTTTCAATCCTGCCAAAAGGTCGGCGGCAATTTTGCGTTAAAACCGTCCAATATACGCTATTTTATTTGCTATATCCTCTCCCTTACTTGACAGTTGGCCACTGACATGAGAGAAAAACATTCGCCAATGTGGTTAGACCATATGACTGTTCCACGGGCATTCTTCGGAAGCAACTATCCTGAAAAAGCCCTTATCGATTCCATTTTCAGACCTCAGTCATCACTGTTTATTGTTTTAGTCGCTTTTTAATTTAGTTTTACCATAACTGGGAAGATAATGGCTGCTACTGTCGACTTCAGGATCCAAAGCACAGCCAAACAGGTGATCTGGACCAAGGTGAAGAGGTGCACCCGGCGTAGTGGCACGTGCCGGAGGTAAACAAAGTCCGGCTGGTGCTTCGCAGGCATCAGGACGAGCTTGATCCTCTCCCAAAACTGCGACAAGAACGATTTCGGGTAAGCACTAGTTCGGAAAACACCAAAACTCTAAACGTGTGTGTTTTGAATGTATGCAGGTGTACCTGAATGCCACTTAGGGAGGCCACGCCCATGTACAGGAACACACCATAGAGCACCGGCATGGGAATGTACTGGAAAACATCAACATGAAACGAGTCCAATACAACTCAGAAGCAGTTTGAAACCATGCCAAGTTGCCACGTAACCTAACTAAATATTCAAACCCAAACCGGAGACCAAGAGGGACTCACTTGCAGAACGGGAGCGAGGAAAACCGAGAGTCCCGTGAGCACAAAGACCAGAATCCCAGTCAGCCTTTGCTCCCTGCGGGAAATCAAAGGACAAAGGAATGACCTTCGAGCTCTACGGACTTCAGAGGCGACTAATAAACACACGGACACGCTCCCCTTTAGGCACTCACCGCACCCCGAGGAACTGGGGCTGCTCGCCGGGAGCGCTGCACTCACTCTCCATCTTTAGGGAGTCTATGTGAGCGATGGAAATGACGGTCGCTGCCACGTACCAGGGCAGGCACAGAAAGGAACACACCGCCATAAGGATGCCCACCCAGAACATATCCAAATGGTAGCCGCACCCCTTCTGCTCAGGTCCAACATGTAAAAAAAAAGGGTCACAACACAGTCTGATCGAAAAGCAAACAATTCTGGAGAAATGGTCACGTCAGTTCAATGACGTCCCAATAATTTTGTTGCCCACAAAGATGTTCTGCCTACTTATTCATGGACCGGACGGGGGATTCTGCTTCTGTTCCCGGTGTGTGGCGCTGTCCTTATTATCATGATACTTCAAAATAAAATGTAGCGAAGGCCAGGGGTGTAACGATTCTCTCTGCTCACGATTCGATTCGATTCACGATACCGATTTCATGATCCGATTCTTTAACAATAAAACTTTTTTTTTTTGCAATTAGGCCAGACTTTTTACATTTTTTTAATTTGTTCCTTGAATGTCCCTACTTAAGAATCTACTGAGGAGGCAGGAAAAAAAATATCAATAAATCTTTTCAATACATTTTTCAGCACTATGTGGAGTCAATACAGGGAAGTAGGAAGAAATAAAAATACATTTTTATTTAAAAATAATTTATTTAACCTACAATTAAATTAAAGTGTATCTGGGGAAAAAATTGAATGAACAGAAGAAAACCGTTGGCTCTCCACCAGAGGGTGGAAAAAAAGCTTACATTTTTTTATTTTTATTTATTTTTTATTTTTTTTTATTTCAACCATTGGTGCTGTGGCGGATCTGAGACATACCAAAAAAAAAAAAAAAAGATTTTATTTTTGTATTCTTCAAATATGCAATTAAAAAAGTCTGGCCTTAAATGGAATTACCATCAACATTAGGACTAAATTGTAACCGATTTGTTCCTCGGTACAATATTTAATTTAAAAACTGGTCTCCGCTTCTTCCCACATGCCGGTAGACACGAAGGGCAAAATGCCGCTTGATAACAATTTCACCGCGCTACCACTGGAGTGTCGGGTCTCCTAGGGGGAGCTAGCGCGCCGAATAGTGGGTAGGAGAATGAAGCGAGCGGAAGAAAAAAAAAAATCAAATAACGATATTTCGGATAGCTGGATGGGACTGCAAAACCAAAACAGACGATGATAAGCCAAAGGGACACCTTGAGTTTGTTCTCCTTGCGATTGACGATAACGGCAGTGATCTGCTGATCCATGAAGATCAGGATGGTGACTAGAAGAGCGGGTACGAAACTGGCCAAATACATCCACCAGGGGTTCTTCCCCACCGGCATGACCACCCATTCACGATCTGGTCTGGTTGGCTACAATGGAAAAGAAGTCAGGTTCTATTAGTATTATTATTTTTACATTAGCGCATGGTCTCAAAGGGACAACGGCGGCAAGGAAAAACTCTCTAAACAGGATAAAGACTAAACCTAGGCTCCAAAAAGTGATGGCATTATTTGAAAGACAGTCACTACATGCGGTATGTTAATGATTAGTAATGGTTTACTAATATCAGACGTAATTAATCATGCCCGTACCTTAAACTCTGTAGGCACGATAAGCTTGGGCGTTTCAAGCCCCATTAACATATCAAGACCCACGAAAGTCATGATTGACGAGAAGATCGCGAAATCGCTGATGAGTTTCCGAAGCTGAGCGTTTTTAGAGAAAGAAACGACGAAAGATGACAAACGAGAGGTTAAAAGCCGATCGACCGATCTGGTTTCATAGCCGTTCTAAAGCAGGCGGCGCCACCAAGGAAAGCAGGGAAGGTTTTTTGTTAGGGGTGAAGGGGTAGGACGGAATCGGACACTTGGTTGACCTTGAGCTCAGTGGGCACGTGCAGTTTGGGAGTGTCCAGGGACATCAGGCAATCCAGACCACAGAAGACAACAATGGATATGACGATGGAAAAATCTGCAATTAGGGCACGGCACTGGGGTGGGTGGGTATGAATGGGACATTAAATGAATCGTAAGTACATAGCAAAGGCAGTTCGACAAGTGCATAAGTCTTAGGCCACCTTTAGATTTGTTTTAAGCAAAGCTATAATGGTCATAAAGAGGCAATTATGAAGGGTCGTTATACCAACTTTTCAACGATAGTGTATCAGATCTAATGGTCTAATGGCGGCCTAAGTACTGTATAGCAACTGTATATCTATAACAATCTATTTAAAATCATTAAATATGAATCCTCATGTTCTGTTCCTGATTTACTAACAGACCAGCAGACACCGTTTCGGGTCAGCAAGCAATAAAAGGGAAATGGAAAACCACAAAAGTTAAGGACCACATTCCAACATGAATGAGATTTGTCAAACCTTGGTGGGAAAATAGCGACTGAACTTAAACTTCTTGAGCGAAATGGTCATGGAGTAGGTGCCAAAAAACAGGATGAAGGACATGAGAGCCAGGTCAGGAACATACTTGCAGGACTTGCCCACCAGAGCTCCACCATACAAAAGACAATCCTTTTTACTCAGCTGGCTCCAGTCCAGACCTGTGAAGTTGTACTGAGAGACGGGAGATTTAACGACACCTTCTCAATACAGCAGAACCGCTACGCAGTTTTGCCGCTTTTGCCCTTACCATTGGGTAATCGGTGAAGTTGTCCGGGCCGAAGGAGGCTGAGGAGTTAGCTAGAACAGAAAGCGAAACAAAAAGTGAAAAAAACAAAAAAAAACAATGTTGGTTCTGTCTTGGGTCTTGTCGGGCTCACCTTGGTCAGGAGGCAGACATTCACATTTGTACGCGGTGATGTAGTTCGTCTTGAAGGTCATGTCGATGGGGTAGTACTGAAAGGATCCGACTATCTTCTTGATGGCATCAGAGATGAAGATGAACGAGATGAGGCTGGAGAAGCCCTCCTCTGTGAAACGGGTCATGTACTTGATGATGTAGCTGGCATCCGAGGCCACCAGCAGCAGACACTGGAAGCAGGAATGCAGGCCGATCCATAGACGTAGCTCCATGTAGTCGATACTGCTAGTCCTGAGCGTGAAAATCAGCACAGCATTCATTCAATAGAAATGCAAATTGTCCAAAATATGCTGGTTTCCTTCCTTTAGGCCGCACTTTTTATATTGCTTGTTTCGCGGATCATATTTCAACTATCATATTTGAAGAATACAAAAAAAATTATATTTTTGGGGGGTATTTCGCAGATCTGCCGCAGCACTAATGGTTGAAATAAAAAAAATTATTATTATTATTATTTTTCTTTTAGCATTTTCCGCCCTCCGTTGGAGAGCCAAGGGTATTGTTCTGTACATTAAATTTTTTCCAGATTCACCCTAATTTAATTGTGGATTAAATAAATTGTATTTTTAAATAAGTGCTAAAAAATAAAGATTTATTTGTATTTTTTCCCTCCCTCCTCAGTAGATTCTTAAGTAGAAACATCCGAGGAACAAGAAATTATAGAAGTCTGGCTTTATGAGAACAGGACAGGCGTACTCTGAACTCAGAACAGCTGATTAGTGACAGATTATTATTGTTTAGAAGCACCCATTTGTCACTGCCAGTATTACTGAGTATCCTTACTCACTTGCAAAACTCGTATAGAAGCTTTTCAAAGACCAAAATCGGTCCAGTGGAGCTCAGGATGATAAGGGGTTGGCCCCAGAACACGCAGAAGACCGTTCCAGCCAAAGCCGTGCCCAGGAAGCTCTCCATCACACCCTGGGGGACGCAATAGAAATCGTTTCATGTCCCTTCTGAGTCTGAGCCTTTTTGGGAAAGGCACTAAATAACGTTACCTGGTAATTATCGGTGGCGTCCCCTAGCAATCCTCCGAACGTGATGGCGTTTGTGATGCAGCCTAGGTATATGAAGAGCACAGCCGAG
This sequence comes from Parotocinclus cesarpintoi, assembly GCA_034780495.1. NCBI lineage: Eukaryota > Metazoa > Chordata > Actinopteri > Siluriformes > Loricariidae > Parotocinclus > Parotocinclus cesarpintoi. The sequence goes on along the minus strand of JAUZSV010160629.1, from coordinate 6,122 downwards.
ATCGATTGGATGTGAAAGCCCTCAGAGTAGTCGCTCAGCAGCCAGGGCAGTTTACTTTTGACGTCAAGGTAAAGACCTCCACAAAATCTACATGAGCATCAAAGGTTTTAGCCGCAGCCTGCTATTTAAGCAGCACCATATCCACTCATTCCTTTGGTACGGTTACCTCCCGGTGAAGGTCAACTCCTCTCCCAATTCGTGAGCGACGGGCATCACTTCGTCATCATCGGCTGCTCCTCCTCCTCCCGCGGTTCCGTTCGCTTGTCCCAACTCGTTTAGCGAAAAAACGGACTTTCTGCAGAGCATTGGCAAAATTATATTTCCCTGCTTTTTTTCACGACCTTGGTGGACACCACAAATATCGCACACCATCACCTCATTTCGGCCGAGGGCACCTTCTTTGGTGGCTCAATCCGAATCTTTGGGTCCCATTCTCCTGGCGGGAGCACTATCACTTCATCCAGAAACTCGTCGAGTCCTGCTACCAAGTCTTCACGCTCTCTGGCCTTGTAGGCCACGCTGCTAAAGAGCTATCAGTGTAAAGGTGAAAGTGTACGTAAAGGCTTTGCGCTATGAACTGCATTTAGGACGTTTCATGGAAGATAAATTCTGCATTCTTACGTCGTCAACCATGAGAGTGGCAATGGCACGGCCGATTTCGTTATAGGACTTGACTTTGCCTTGAGGACCAAGCAGAATAAAGAGAAACCTTGCAGAGGGGAAGAACAGTAGAGCTTTAGAGCTCAGAAAACATCATTCAGTAATAACGCTGTACATTTTACAGTATCTTATTTACCTGGTGGGCACAGGAACTTCGGTCAGGCCGCCCAACGTTGTAGCTTGAGCGAGCCGAACAAAGGCCACGAAGGGCTTGTCCAAGAAATCCACCTCTCCTATGAGCACATTAGAAGCCTCTGCATCCCTGGGGATTTTCTTCATGAATTTGTTCTTGAGCTTTAAGACAATCGTTTGAATCGATTTAAAAAAAAAAAAGTGATGCAATTCATGCGATCTGAAGTAATCAGTCTTATAAGATGGACAATGCCTGCTTATGGACTTGTTGCTGTTTACCAAAACACAAAACACGTTTTATTTGTGTTTTAATTGCAAGTTAAAGCACTGAATAGTCATTGTTTTGTTATAAATTAATACAATTAATTTGAAATGGCAAGAGATGCCATTGCAGCTCATAGCCAAACAGTTCGAATAAATACACTTTTATACATATTTCTGTCAGGAACCAGCACCAGGAAACATCTTGAAGTTATTTTACACATAAAATCAACAAGATCGGTGGATTTTGCGTTTATTTTCTCTTCTGAAGGAGTCGTTTAAGATAAAGAAGATAAATTCCTGTCAGCGCTGATGGACACTTCTTACTTTTAGTAAGTTGTAACTCTGCTACTTTCTTTACTTACTTTTCTGACTGAAATCATATAAGAAACTGATTTATGGCAAAGTCAGTGGATTTTAAAACTATATGTATTACTTTCTGATATTGCACCAGTAACGCATTTCTTTGCTAACCGCTCGACCGGCTGTGTTCCAAATTGCACCTTAATCCATACCCGAGAACACTATGTAGCACGACATATACACCCAAAGTAGTGCACTGTGTGATTAGTAAGCGGTGATTTGGGACGTGTGATCTGTTCGCGTTTATTAGCTGAATAAAATTATTTTTTTATTTAAATTTACCCTTTATTCATCTCAGTAGAGACTATAAACTACCGATTTTATGAACAACGTAGCTGCACTTAAGTTAAACTTTAGTTTTAGCTCAAAAAAATTTGTGGTAAACAGTGCAGACTCTTATTAGTATAACTGACATACCTGGTTCTCCCTTAGAAAGGTAAACTTATAGCTAGTGTAGATTTATTAACTGGTTAATTTTGTTTATTTCTTACATATAACATATCTTTTCTTTTCCCTCCCACTTTAAAGTGAATAAACAGAATGGCTTTGTCACCAAAATCTCACAAATCTCTCAGGAATTGGGGCACTTTGTGCTAATCTCCTAATTAGTGAACACATTTTCGGATCTTAATGAGCGCACATAACAACCATGTAGAAGAAATAACAAAACTACATCGAAAATGGCCAGCGAAGCTACCTGGTCTGTGCTTGGAGTGACTGAGATGTCATTCATACTACGGCTATGGGAATGATCTGAAATAAAGAAAAGACACACATTATATTCATTTGAAATTCTGTGTCTTATACACAGACGCCACATGGGTCAAAGCTGTCCAACAAGCGTAAAGAGATAAAAATACCAGAAGGAAATGGTGATTGTGGGAGAATTTAAGAAGCAGACAAATCTAAACTTCTAATCCGAGGGTCTAAAGTGGTTTCAGAAGCCTGGACTCACGCAGTTTTCCCAGATTTCCACTCTGCCGACCTCGCAGGTCCTCAGTGGAGTGATGGAAGTTAGATTTGCAGTCAGAGCTACGGCTTGGACTGCGGTCTAATGCAGGTCCAGGATAAGGAAGGATTATAACATACGGAAAGAGAGTAAAGAAAAAAGAGACAGAATGTATAGGACACATCAAAGAATAGAGAATGGTATTGTGTTTATATTAATCACTTTGGTTGTTAGTTAAAGGATGAGGGCAGAGTGTGGTGTAGACAGTAGAACCAGAAGATGTTCTATGTTCTAAAAGAAGTGAGGATTGTGAGACAGATTGTGACGCAAGTCAAATGTTGCTACCAGTTAGTCAAGTTAAATGTCTTTATATGGCGCTTTTAGGTTGGAGCATCATCTCTGTTAGGGCCCATAGTCTACTAGGGTGACAGTGGCTTGGTGAAACCTTGGGAGGACCAAGACACACCCTTAAAAACCCTTAATTAATATGTTTACGGTAATAGTTTAGCAACATTTGATCCATTTCTCTCCTATTTTCAAGATGGTTTTGGACCACCTTTGGACTTTATGACCCTGTGGAGATCTTCCTACCGTGACAGCCAAAACCATGAACAAACACAACTCGAGACCTTTATTAGAAGGACTCGGCTTCCCAATGTCCGCCAGCGAGCGATGGATGGGTTTCTTGGTCTGGTGGCGATGCTTCCTCAGCAAGACAAAACTGATCTTTTCTCTGAGCTCTGAATCAATCAGGTGATCCTGCACTTGCTTCTCCACTACTTCCTCTGAACACGAAAGAAACACAGACGCTTAATCAGGACATTTCAGAGTGACATGCGTGAATGTGTTTAGTACACCAGCCTCTCAGTCTTTTGAGACTTCCTGACAACGGTCGTTTTAATAACACAATAGCAACACAATAACACAACCCACCCACTATCTGTGGCAGAGAGTAGCCTTCCAGGTCTAGCAGGACGCTGCCGGTTTGCAAACACGTGCGGAGCTCGAAGAGACTGTGCAGCGACAACGTGGAAACGTGAGGCTTGCTCCACCGTTCTCCACCTTCCTCCACCTTTTCCTCGAACTTCACCCACCTGAGAAAGCACAGAGATACAAAAATGGGGGTGTTGTTCGGCTCGGACCAGCCGAACCACGTAAAGCCAGATTTCTTCAAAGGACGCGACTCAAGCACGTTCGGCTCACAGCGTCCGGTTACCTGGCAGATTCCTTCCACTCCAGTTCTCCACCTTCATGGTGCAGCGTGTCCATCTCAGTAAAGAGTGTGGGTGTGGCATCGTCATCATCGCCAAGGATGCACCGTAACCTCTCCGCAGCTGGGGACACTGCCAACACAAAGACACTCATAAATATAATTTTCTGTCCAAAAGTATTAGGACACCACATCAGCATGTGTAAGGCAGAACGGTATCAAATATTTACCCTTTCTATAAGAGTATAACAGGGTATATAGACCCCCTACAGAAGGGATCTGATTTACGCCCCTGGTCTCTTTAGATCTTAACCCCAGCACAAGTGGAAAACACAAGTTCCCTAAGATTTCATTCTGACTCTTAGTCCTTATGAACCAGAGGATTAGGCACACTTTGTCTCTTGCTGTTTAATCGTTTAATTCCCGTGGCACAGCCAGGAGCGTGAGTTCCAGCGGAATGCCTTCTTCAGCCTTTAGTACAAGTACGGTGTTGTGCAAAAGTCTTAGGCCGCAGCTTGTTTAGCCGAAGCCCTCTACTGTGAATAGTATAATACGAGCCCAGACACATTGATATAAAAGACAGGTTTCAGACGTGGTTGTAAAAGAAACAGAACTGGTTCCGAATGAATTATGGACGACACGTTTACCTGGAAGAGTAGAGCAGGAGCCCGGGCTGGCTGAGAGTGAAGCCTGAACGTCGGACGACCCCAGTTCGAGGCTCTCTTGGTCCATCTTTAACGTTTCTGATGAAATATCTGGGAGCTACGGATTATTTGGCGTCCAAGTGGCACTTCAGGGCTTCTGTCCTTCTGGTCTGTTCCTTTTCAGATATCCTTCCTTTTCCATTAAACGCCCTTGGCTTGCTGGATTCACAAAGTTCTTCTCAACGAAGGTCTTGTTCCACCTTGTGCTCCGGCCCAGTGCTTTTTTTTTTCTATGCTGAGTTATTTTGTGGTCTTAGCAAAGCCGAAATCAAGTGGCTCGACCACATAAGACCTAACAAGTGTTCTCCTCCTACTCCTCCTCCTCCTCCTCCTCCTCCTCCACCTCCACCTCCAGTAAGCCCTCCCTCTCCCTTTCCCCATTCTAAAAGATGAAAGAAACTAAAGAGCCAATGCCGCCTGAACGGTAATGGTTTGGAACCCCGTGTCCTTCGTCTAAGCCCGAGTTTCGTCCTGTACTTTTATGAAGGTTAGACAGGAACTATGCTGAGATATTTGTGCTTGACGGTACGTCAGGTTGGTTAAAGTTTCGTTAACATCGGTTGATCTAGGACCCAAAAAACGTGGTTACAGAAGAACAGGGAACAGAAGCGTGTAACTCACTGTTAGAGTTCACGTCCGAGAGCTGCTCGTTCGAATCCTCTCCGTCCGGCGCCCGCGGTTCTTCGACGTCATGGCGCTCACGCCGATGGTGATGCCTCTCGTGGTCATGCTCGTGCCTACAGGAGTGCCTGTGCTGCCGCCGCTTCCTTCTGCTGCTCCTCTGCACCGGAACGCCGATGTAGAAACACTGGTGCTCTGAGGAACGAGAGGAAAATGTGGGGGGAGTCTCTTTTTTAGAACGTGGCAGACTTGGAACCCTAGAAAATGCACGTCGGCAGTTCTTACGATGTTCCATCTAACTTCTTTTCATACAGAAAAGTGTTTTCGGTACAAAACAGCCATGGCACGAGCTACATTTAATCACTGTAGGATTAGACCAGATTACCTCCTGCAATGCCGGCGATTTTCCGTGGGAGCTTAAGCGGAGAACGAGTTCCCCAGAGGTGGGAAATCTCTTCAGGTAGGAATTTCGTAAATCGTTTTAGAGACTTTTAAAGATTGAGAATGCAGAACGAGACCAGGGTTAATAAAGACAAGGAATTTGACGCGTCAACGAACCGTCATCGTCTTCGTAATGCCTGCAGTGACCGCCTCGCCTTCTGCTGTGATGGTCGTGGTCCATTCTGTCAGAGAGAAAAGGAAAATAACGACGTGGAAGCTGTCCTGGAATGGTCGACTTGTTTTCGAACAGTAATAACAGTACTACGTTAGAACCCTGGACCGTCTGGTCAGTAGTCCAGTGCTTTAAACATGTTCTAGATCTCCTTTCTCCTATCGGTTCACTCATGAACGTCAACTTTGGGTGCTTAGAGGTTACCCTGCATTCCTTTTTGACATGGGGCGGCACCCCTGGCCTCTGGGACTGCACTCGTTTCGTTCTTTGTTGTCTTGTATACTTTAAAATGGAAATCTAGTTTTAATGCTGGTTCAAGGATTCAATGTTACTTAAGGTACTCCAAGGTCGTCTAGTTCAGGAACCTTCGAGCAGAACCTCAACCCTGAAGGGGCCTTCACGCTAGTTCCTTAAATTTCTGAGACTTTAGGGTACTGATCGTCACCGGAGGAGGTTCACTCCGCCCTAAAGCGCTTCGTCTGATGTCTGATGTAAAGCCATGTGAACACAGAGATCAGCACATGCCTCACCAGATCAATTCGGGGAAAAGCCAATGAAGACTCGATGATGGGACGGCTTTAACCGCTGCATAAGTCTGGTACAGAGAGC
>JAUZSV010160628.1:0-21151 GCA_034780495.1 Parotocinclus cesarpintoi | reverse complement strand
GAGAGAGAGAGAGAGAGAGAGAGAGAGAGAGAGAGAGAGAGAGAGAGAGAGAGAGAGAGAGAGAGAGATTGATTGTGCAGATACGTTTATGGTGCACTAAATATTTGCACCTTAGAAATTTGTATTTGTACTTTATATACATATCGTTTAACTGCTATATGCATGTCGTTTAACTGCTGGAAACGGCTCTGAGATCAGCAACGGTCCAAGTGTTTGACCGAAAGCAGGCTCCCTCCCTGTACTGCAGGGATGTTGAAGGAAAGAGTAAGGGGATTGTGACAGCATACGAGAAGGAAAAGATATGAAATCTGTTGAAGCGATGCTGCTCTCAGATTGTGGGGGGGACAGGGGGGTTGGGGGGGGGGGGGGGTTTGCATTTCTATGGTAACCAAAGGGACTCCTATTGAATCCTTGAATCCCTCTGCCTTTCTCTTTTCCCAATTTCTCTGTAGGTGTCCTACCCCATCACTCTGTTTTTGCCACGCACTAAAGGATTATACCGTAAATAACCATGTTGCCTATTTATATATTCATTAAGTTCTCTTCATCTGCTTGTTGTCTTGGGGGCAGTAAATTGGACATATTTTCTGATTCCATGATTCAGGTTGGGTGCTGATACAGCTAAGACCTTGCATATGAACTATTAAACTTTTAAAGTTGTTTCGTATCATGCCTGTCGTGTTTCACCACAGAAAAGTACAGGTATACACGGGTTAACGTTCGCATTGCATTCTGTAAAGTAGGACGTTTTGCATGGTCATCATAGTCACATATGCTTTGCACAGTGTTTTATTTTAAACAGTAGTATTATTTAAAACACAATCTATGTATATACTATATATATATATATATTATAGTATATAGTATATATAGATTGTGTTTTAAATAATACTACTGTAATATACTATATTGAATATAGTACTGTACTTTAAAATACAGTAATTCTTATTTTTATTTTTTTTGTTTTTAATCACTGCGATTCTTTATTCTGTCAGCAGGGGTCATTTGTATTAGCTGTCTGTCATTCAGGTCTGAATTAGATTTATATAATGCATATATTATTTGCTATATTATTTGACCTTGGTCCCTTTTTGAGTCTTGGTCCTCCCAAGGTTTCTTCCTTCTACATTCAGTGAGTTTTTTTTCTTTGCCACTGTCACCCTAAGCTTGCTCAATTTGGGATTAGTTGTTTAGAATATAAGATTGTAAAGCTACTTTGAGACAATGCTCCACTGTAACTTGGACCACTGACTTTTGGAAGTTGATGGGGTGCAGATTGGCGTTTCAAGTGAACGGACATTGATCGGATTGACACTAATACCTGTATAAGCTGAATTTTCAGTCATGTTGGCTTTTATGAGAAAAAAAATGCTTTCAGTTGATTGTTAAACAACATCATAATCAACGGTTTCTCATCACAGGCTTACTAAATTAGGCAAGCAGATGTTTCTTTTACCAAAAAGTGGAAACCTAGCCCATCACCTTTTAATTTGCACCATTGATCAACTATTGTTGTGCTGTCCTCTGGATGCTTGGTTGCATTAGAGATGAAGTGGATACAAAATGGGCAGCGAGAGATGCTTATGTATTATGTAATTGGCTATAAATAATTAAACATGATTCAGGCTGTAATGAAATGTAGAGGGTGTCATTGAAAATGAAATGTTTTCTACAGTTTATGGGTGCTGAGTTAGCTAATCTGACTCTGACAATACGTGTTCCAGCGTGCATATCTAGGACTTTGATCTGCATCCACAAAGCTAAGTAATTATCCATAGATAGATTGCAAACTTCACCAGAGTAAAGGACGTTTCTGTTCGCAATTTTCCAGTTCCAACTTAGTCACGGCTACTTTAGTGCGAAATGACATGAGAAAACTGCACATTTTCTAGTGTGTTTTCTACCGAGGCTTAATTGTGTTAATATTTAGCATTTGAAAGATCTGCACAATTGATGTGACTGTGATGGGAGCAGCTTTATTTTTGGTAGGCTTGTAATTACATCATAAATCAGTGTTCTTTTTTCTGTTTATTTCAAATGAGAAGATAAAGCATGTCAGGCTATTGTGACAGCTGTGACTGCATGCCTTGTTTTGTGAGTCGGGCAGTTCAGTACGATGACTGAGTTCCTGTCTTCAAAAGATAAAAGCAGCGTCTTCTTGCATGTCTTGCTTTTCCATGTTTTTCATGCCCGCTTCTTTATTATGGTGTTCTGTGTGGTTCATTACTTTCTCTGTAGTGAATATTGTGGCCTTCTGTTTCACACACAGTATATAATGTATTAAACTATATCATACTAGTTCCCATTGCAGAATCATGACCTATCCATATATGCAATGCTTCCAAGTGTTTTCTGTTCCTTCTTAAGGGAATTATTAACTACGTTATCCGAAAACACATCACTGACTTTCTGCTCATTTGTGTGGAAAACAGAACTTGTTGAAATATTGAACATGCCTGCCTGAAAACTGGAAACAAAATACTGTTTTTTGAATAACATGGCGTAATTTTGAAAAGTATAATTTATCATTCATAAAGATAATTATTGATTCCATGAACATGAACGGTGACTCAGATCGTTTTTATTCGATTGCTAATGTGCCTGATTGTCAGATGATTTCCACATGACGTTTATCTATTGCTGCTAGAACTAATCATGTCTGCAGTGACTTTACAATTTTCATTTCCTTTAAAATTATTTTTAAAGTGTTTGGCAGACCTTCTCACTCCCGCAACCCCTGCGATTTCAGCGAGCTCTTCCATCTGGCAATGTTAACAATAATGTTAAACATGAGAATTTTTGTTTCCCTCACTCAACAATGCCTGGAAGATAAGAGGAAATGCCTTTACTCGTGTGGATGGGGTCTCAAACAAAGCTGGATTTATGATAATTAAAATATAATAAAGTAATGTGACAGACTGGGTTCTAATATGGATCTGTGCTTAAATACATGTTAATTTAAAAATTAAAATAACCTCCCTTGTTTTTACTGCATTTATTCCGTTTACACCGTTATTCTGTTTGATTGGGTGTGAGATGATAGTTAAAATATTGCTTAATATTTAAAAAAATTGCACTGCTCGATCAATCACAAATATAACAGATATCCCACAGTTTTGGATTTATTTGGATGTGGATGAAATGCCAAGGCTCCACATGGGTCAAAAAATGATAAACATATTAAACATATCAAACATGATTTCCATCTGTACCCCATCATCATCCAAAAGTCAGTCACATTTATTTATATAATGCTTTTTACAATGGTGCATTGTCTCAAAGCAGCTTTACAATATTAATTATATTATTTTAAAAGGCCAATCCCAAATTGAGCAAGCCTAGGGTGACAGTGGCAAGGAAAAAAACCCTGAATGTAGAAGGGTGAAATCTTGTGAGGACCAAGACTCAAAAAGGGACCCATCCTAATTGGGTGTCCTAGATGTTAATTGAAATAATTAAGTTGTAGTAATAATATAATTAAGTAAATAATGCAATTCAAATAATGAAAAAATGTAAATTAGTAATAAAAGTTAAAGTAACTAAATAGATTTAAGATAACGAGTCCTCATCAGTAAGTTATTGGAGGCACATCGTCTCCTAATAACTAAATGATGAAGGGAGTTCCTGCACTCTGGCAGGACCCAGGCATGATGGGACTGGTTTCTGTTGATGACAACCTGTAGAGTGATGCTAAGCTGGAGAAACTGGCACAGGAACATCAGCTTGGATAGAAAAGAGAAAATGTAGTTACTTATGAGTTAAGAGCACATAGTCTATTAACAATCACTGATGCCAGATGCAGCATGAAACTCCAGCAGCATTACCTATATCAGCATAGTTAGAAGGGGAGTTATGAAGAGGCAAGAACCAACCCGAGTCATACATCCCATTCTAAATCTAACCTAACCTAATTTTTAGCCCAGACTTAGACCACTAAAGGGGGAAGTTTTTTTTCCATAGCTGGCTGACCAAGCATGGTCCCCCAGGTAGCTTTTTCCCCTGCAGTGACTTTTTAAATTCTAGGTACTGAAAGCAGTCCTGTACCTTGTGTACGAAGTAGACGAGCTGGATTGTAAAACGCTAGGATTTCATCCACTAGATAATGTGGGGCCAGACTGTAGAACTTAATTTAATTTAATAATTATTTTTTTAATCAATGTAAAATTTAACTGGTAACCAGTGTAGTCACATCTGACTTCCATCTGCACCCCATCAACATCCAAAAATCACTGGCTTGTGAGGTCAAACATTGCAAGTTCATAATATGAGGAGTAAATGTATACAGTAATTGCTGTAAAACAGTTTCAGCATTAACTAAGCTAACACAAGTAAATGTAAATCATTTGATTTCAACTGGGGATCCAACTTCACAAGGTACAGATTTAGATTAAAATACTTAAATAAATAAAAAACTTATTTGTGGCCAAACTAAAGCAGAGTGATTTCAGCCAAGATTTCACTTTGTAGTTTGGAGTTCAGATTGTAGATATGATTGCGCTTCCTATTTTTGTTTGGCCAGTAATTGTCCTATATAATCTGATGTGCCAACAGATCTTTTCAGCATTCACAGACTGGATTCACCCACACACTAGACACTTCTGTCCCTCTGCTTTTCAACAGCACATCCACTGGTTTTCATTCATTGCACAAACTGTTCTGAGCTGCTGTCACTCTCATATGCATATCGGGCCATCCAGCACAGCCGCACTGATCTTGACAGACAACCCAACAAGTACACGTTCAACCAACATTCAAACCACATCGGTTTGAATTTGCTATGCATATTTGAACTGTCACTGAATGAATGTGCAGTATTAGAAGAGCAATGAAATTTTGGTTTGTAACTGTGGACTCAGACTAAGAGTTAAGTAGCCTAGGGTGTAACCAAGGAAAGACTGGGGAATCTGTCAACAAGTCAAACAGACTCACCGGAAATTTCAGTGCTAGATTTTGTTTGGAATCTGTAAATCTGGGAATGGAGGCGGCTTGAAATTCAGTGGTGATAAAAATAAGAATGTTATTTAAAGCTGTGCTTGTCAGAGCACACATTCAGTTTAAGCAGCAGCAGATCAACATTAATAGTCAGCTGAGAAATAATTTCATGATCTCCAGAGACATTCAATCTTGCCCTATGGTCACTCAATGGATCAGAAGGTCCAGGGTTCAAATCTCACCTCTCAGGCTGCCACTTGTCTTTGAACAAGGCTTTTAACACTAGAAGCGCCAACTGATCATCGTTTTATCGTCTGATGAGAGGAAACAATTTAAATCGCCTATTTCTAATATTTAGAATGGGACCCGTGTGAGTTACATATTCCCTTTACATATACCCTACAGTATTCCTCAAAAAACATGGTTGCCACAAAATGCATAAATAATCAAAACATCATGGTGAATGATGAAAGATAAGCTTTTTTAAAAGCCTTACCACACAGACACACAAATAAATGACATGAACACCAAATACAAGCTGATCTTGTAACCAAAATATTTGCAATATAAATTAATAACAGCTTTCTTATGAAAAGACTAGGTGGTCTTTTTGATCGCTTTAGCAGCGTTTTAATTAGGTAAACACAGCGGTCAAATTTGGCACTTGTAGCTATAGGGGGGTCAAGCTGACCCGGAGTGTCTGCTAAATGCTGTAAATGTTTAATTTCTGTATTCAGTAAAAAAAAAAAAAAAAATTAGCAAGACAAATTAAAATCCTGTACCAACACTCAGCAAGTTTTTATGAAAGTCTATTTGAAATTTTAGTTTCAAGACATTGTATGCCACTACAAAATATTGCCAGAATTCCCTCCATTTCTCCGTTAGTGTATATTTAGTGTTGCCTTACTGTGTACTGCGCTGGACTTTCATGTGTAGGGATTGTTGAGGGTTTTGACATGTTTGGATGAGACGGTGTTGTCTCTCATCTCACGTAGCAGGCCTGAGGTTCTGTGGAGACTTTTGATTTATCTAGTTACACACACTTTCAGAATGATTAGAAGACTAGGCAACGCGACTTGCAGGTGTGATTAGGTGTATTTGGGGTGCCAAAACTAAATCACACACCCACGGGGCATTTTATATCTTAAGGATTAGAACCCGTGTCAAATGCCATATTATCAGAACTTACAAGTGATGGATGGATATTACAAGCTCGCTCTCTTCCACCTTTCCTTTCCCTGTTAAGGTAAAAATAGATTTCATAGATGGAATGAATGAATTTTACTCCTCAGAGGTTTTTTTTTTTTTTTTTTACTCATATCATTCATAAACATACAACTCTAACAGTACAACAGCCTCAGGAAGTTGATCTCACTTTCGTGGTAATTGGGAAACATAGATTCAAAACCAGGATGCTTTATTAACTGCGGGTCAACACTTTATTCAAGATATTTTGCCGTTTTCAAAACAGCACTTTCGCAGTGATGTAGTTAATGCAAGTCTGCTTGTTAAGGTCTCTAATACCCTTAGCTGTTTCCTGCTGTTGGATTCAAAGTATAAGAAGAGTATAAAGGCAATTATAATAGTGTGAAAGTTATTGTGTTTGAGCTGATCGACTCTTTTTAATGATCTCTTTTTTTTAGAGGAATGTGTTTTGTTGCCAGTGTAATAACTGCTATAGTGGCTACTACTGTGGTTGGTGTTCAAAAGCACACGTTTGCCGTTTGATTCCCAATCCACACTCATACCGACATAATGGTAGGGTAATTAAATGAATTCTCATGTGTTCTTGGAGCCAAAAGGAAAATAGAAGACCGTGACTCATTGTATCTTGCTGTGGAATGTATTTAACCGTTGCTGAATGTGTGAGACATGCAAACAAATGAGACCAAGTCTATAACAAAGACTGTTTAGCATCCAGGTTTGTCCTTTGAATGTACAAACAGCATGAACTTCGGCTCCGAAATGATGCAACAATCTTGCTACTATTGAAAGATGGCATACAGATGCAACAGCCATTTTTGGCCAGGAATCCAAAGAATGCAGTATTGATTTTGCTGTCGGGATGAAAAGGATGGTTTTCCCTCGCATCTGCTGGTCAATTGTGGTCATGGTTTTGTAGACTAGGTATGTTTGACATCCGTATGACATTGCAATAGAAGCATTTTAAAGACTAAATGAATGTGTCTAGGGTAGACTCAAGCCATGTATTATGGGAGAGCCTGATAACAGGATACAACTGACCCTGTGATTATTGGATAACATATAGCTATATTCTGCTTTTGAGTTTCTGGAAATCCTAAGCTATCCCAAATTCCCTTTGTCGGTCAGTAGCAGGCCCATTGTTGTAAGATATACAAGGACTTGTAAAAGATTGAGATAAAGCGGATAATGGCAGAACCGAGCTACAGTTGGGTTGGGAATTGCTGTTTAAACAAGAAAGTGACATGTTTTATTGAGACTGCTAACCTTGTTATTGCAGAGCTCAGAGTGCTGATTTGTCTGCCTGTGTGCTGTGTAGATCTCTGTGTTAGTTCAGCCCGGGAGGTATGTTTTAGCCCTGGGTATCTCCAGTGAATGAATAGGTTACAGAAGGTTTAATGGTGTGGGGGTGTCTGCACTGTGCGTCATGTCTGGAGAACAGGGTGTCTGTTGGAGTGTATAAATGTATGTGTGGAGGAGGCCCTCTTGCCTAATATAGAACCATTTGTGGAGATCTGTACTCAGCAGGGCCCATTTCTGTAGCTCTGATTCATAGCTGAATCTGAAAGTTTTACCTATCGTAAGCTGTTCTGTAGATTATCCTCCTAATCTTAGAACCTGTTCTTCCATTCACAGAATTCTCATATTATAGCTGTAGATACTTTAAACATTTGCCCTATTCTCATTCCAAAGCAACACACGTAAATGCTTTCACCAACTCTTACTCCAAGCCTGAAGCTGTTCATGTATTAATGGGCTTGATTTGCATATTTATACATGGATACTCCTTATCCAAAGATTAAGTGTCACTCTGAATCAAGAGGTACTCGTTTACCCATTCACTGAATTCTAAATCTAAAAATCGCAATTTATTAATTGTCAGGTTTTTATTTTATAGCTAGACATGCTCAAAGTTGTTTCCATTGTTCTGGAAATCCATGATAAGCTTTGATTAGGTTGTTTTCTCTATAACCAACATTTTACTTTAAACCTGATCTTATTAAAACACACCAGATTCAGGCAAAGTTATAATTCTGTCTAGCGAACTTCAGGATGTTTGTGATTTTGTATAAAAGGCTTTCTTTTGGCACGCCTTTCATACCGTTAGTTGGCATGATGGTGCTGCCTTTTCCTAGATTTAGAAACTTGGTAACCACAAAATGCTTCCATGTTTGGTCAATCCATTTTTTGGTAGATATCTATTCTGGACTGTGGCTGCCTGGCAATTAAGCTACTGGACTCTGAAAAAGATGGGATAATCATGGACCTTCTGGTCCAAACTGCCACTATTGGGTCCTTGAGCAAAATTTTTAACCCACACTTACTTAGATTGTAAGATTGTATCAGTTGTAAGTGGCTTTGGATAACTCTGATAAATTACATAAAATATTTTTTTCCCCTTTTTGATGCGTGTGTCCTCTAGACAGATTAATAATGTTTCCATTTTGAAGAGACCATGCTTAGTGAACTGTACTTTCTCTGTCAATTGTCTGGTGCTTATTCTACCATAGTCTGTAGCTGTTGCATTTTGGATGCCTGGATTGTTATTTTAGTTGTGACCTTCACTGTAGAGCGCAACCATGTTTTAAGGAAGACCTGAGGGGCTTTGTGAGGTCCTACATTTTCGAATCGACACAGATGGAAATTTGGAGGAAATATTCAGGTTACGTCTCTTACTCTGTGGATTTTTTTCTATATCATTAGCTACTGTGTTCATTAACAATGTGAGGCTGACTGGCCTTTTACCCACTGCTGACTGCTATCGTTTGTCGGTGCTGCTATAGCCAGAATTTAGAAAGGATTGTAGGCTGAGTTGCTCATGGTATACTAGCATAATGAAACTTAGCTGTATCAGGATTGTATAAGGATGGAGATGATTTACATAGTAAATGTAAGGTGTAATGGTAGAGCGGTTTCATCTAAATGTAAATATACCCGGCATTTCATGCCACGTTCATGACATTACACGGTATAGACCCCAAACAAATAGTTAGTTAGCTATTTGAGCACATTAATTATATACAGTCCGGTTCCTTATCATGTACACCATGTTTCTGCACTCACTGTCCATATTATTAGTGTCACTTACCATTGTAGTTCTGAAATTGCATACTGTAGTCCATCTGTTTCTCTACATACTACATACAGCTAGTTCCCTTTCCTCTGTTCTCTAATGGCCAGGACCCGAACAGGACCAAAGCAGATCAGGTACTCTTTAGGCAGTGGATCATTGTTAGCACTGTAGTGAACCAACCATGGTGCTACCAACCAAATATGTCCTGCCAGCATCGTCCTGTGAGCACTGATGAACGATTAGAGGATGAAAAAGTTATTAGAACCAGGAGGGCTGCTATAGAAAAAGCTAAAAAGATTTCTGACCCATGCTGCACCACACTGACTCTGCCCACACACATTTAAATGTGCTTTTTCTTTTCACACTTGTTTAAGCACTGCCACCACCTTTAAAACCGAGATTGATCTGACAGATTGTGTCTCGTTGTCCCCGAAGGCCAGTGCTAGTTGCCATTGTTTTGTTGAAAAATGGACATTTGCGGTCAAGTAGCCCCTGTTGTGCTCTCACAGCTTGACAGGATTGTAACTACTGTGCCAATCGTCTGGCTTAGACTTAATGTTACATCTTCTGTAACAATTAAATGACTTTGTTCTTTTGGGGAATCACTGAAGATAAATAAAAATGTTTTGTGTCTGAAATGCCTCAGTTTGAAGTCAATAAAAGAAAGGCGGTGTTGTGTTGACAAAAAGTAATTTAAAATGAATTAGAGGATGTAAATAGTCATAAATGATCATTTATAAATGTCACATACTTCACAATATTATGAAGGAACAATATTGTTGTGCTTCTATTGAGACATGAATAATCCTGTTTATTTGCACATTGGGCACAACTGTAATTTTCAACTCCATGAGCCAACGTTTGAACTGAACGGATTTCTTTTAACTTGATTGTTTTTTTATGTTACTTTATTTTTCACAAATCATTACTGATAAACAGCAAATATGAATATATTGCTTAATCCTCCAGAAGTGGTGAAATGTCTGTTGTCACTAGGAGTGTGCCTTATCGTATCATTTGCGATGATACTGATATTATTTTTTTTGACGATATAAAATGTCTATATCGTGATATTCTAACGTCTTTACAATAATAATGGATTTACAAAAAGTGATTTCGGTAATTTCGTGATATTTTTTTAGAGCCGTATCGCCAACCCCTAGTGGTCACTTGCCAATCAGAAGTGCTAATGTATGAGC
This sequence comes from Parotocinclus cesarpintoi, assembly GCA_034780495.1. Taxonomy (NCBI): domain Eukaryota; kingdom Metazoa; phylum Chordata; class Actinopteri; order Siluriformes; family Loricariidae; genus Parotocinclus; species Parotocinclus cesarpintoi. Next base: position 10,744 of record JAUZSV010160628.1, on the reverse strand, counting down.
CACCTATTCCTTTATGTGCTCGCATTTTAACCATCTTTGTACTAAAATTAATATATATACTACTCACAAAAATGTGTTTAATAATGGGATATTTTATTTTGCAGTATCCCCTAATTTTTGTGACCAGTATATTTAAATACCTGGTAAATGTCATTTTTTCATTGAGTGCCAAGTTCAAGCCCTTTTCTACATTTATTAGCTGTTCTTCGCTCTTGAACTCAGTATTAACTTCAACTATCAAAATATTTCAGTGTTTGCTCTTTCTGCCTCAAAACTAGTGCTTTATGTGTAACCAATATTTATGTGAATTGCTGCATTGTATTAAATGTTAGGGAAAAGGAAACATTGATACATTTGCTTACACAGGGAGCAGGTCCAGAGCAGTTCTGATATTTTGGCTTGGCTATGGATTTCTGTATCATAAAGATTATATTAATCTGTGGCTTGGCTATGGATTTCTGTATCATAAAGATTATATTAATCTGTATGACAGGTAATTTGGAACCCATGCTCACCACGTCTTATTCAGCTGAATATGCTCTGAGAAAGACAATCAATATTATGAAATAGTTTCTGCTTTCTTGATTCTAAACATTTTTGCTTCCTCCCCTCTGTTGGATATCCTAATATCTAATATTTGAACTTAATTAAATGGCCTTTCTTTTGCTGTCTGTTGGCAACACTCTTTGATTTCTAATTGCTTCTTGTGAAAATCTATTCATTTCATTGCTATATACAGAGAAAAATCAATTTGCCCTTTTACCCCATCCCTATTTGCCATGTCTAATCCCCCAGGCCTTTGTGACATTTCACTAGGAGTACATGACTCCCCACTGAAGGAGGAGGGCCATAGGTCTCTGAGTTCCTATGAACAGCTTGTGGCTGCCAACAGCGTCTTTTTACAGGAGGACAAATCCTAAAATCTTTCTTCTTTTGTGTGCCTGTGTTGAGCTGGGCTGTCTGCTGCGTTGGTCAGTTAGGCTGGTACTTATTTCCTTTGTGAGCGTATGGCGTGCTAGTCCCAATATAATGGCTCTAATGACAGCACCTAACAAGCATTGAGACAGTAACTATGCTAACAAGCATACTTGAGACTGTTTGTTTATTTTGACCCTGCCTTTGATACAGGTATATGTAGCACTTTGAGGAGTTTTCCGTTTTTTGGTGTGTGAAATAGGAACGTCAGTTTTCAAATTACATTTGAAATGAGATTTATTTTACCAACAACTTTTGAATGAACCGCATTTTTAAATACGTTTACAGATTTGTAAAAGTAAGTTTGTAAGTGGATGTGCTGCTTTCTACATCCTCACAACAGGGTGTTTTATTGTCCTCACATTTCTTGTTTCAGTACTCTCCATACATTCTGTACTGGGCACAGGTGAAGACAGTAGGCAGGCCATACCTTCTTCTAAAGCCTCATTTTCCGTTGTTGTGCATTTGTAATGTGTGCATGTGGTTTTACATTGTCTTGTTAAAGCATGCATGGACATCTTTAAAAAAATGCCTTTTTGGAAAGATGGGTACTGTCTACAATGAAATAAAAATAGCACTGCCGCCTCACAGTGAGAAGGGTCTGGGTTCAATCCCCAGATGGAGCTTTCTGGGTCCTTTCTGTATGTAATCTGCATGTCCTAGCCCTGTACTTCTGAATGTCCTTCCACAGTGCAAAGACCTGCATGTCTGGGTAATTTGGTTGGCTCTATATAGTGTGCGTGTGAGTTTGTGCCCCATGATGGATTGGTGCCCTGCCTAGGGTTGTCCCTACCTGGTGCCCTATACCACCGGCATGAGCTCTCCTGCATCCCTGTGCAGGACTACTGTATTATTATTGTTTTGAGTGAAATTACATTTAAAGCTGTATAATTCCATTGCTCACTGAGCCCTGACTGGGTATCGATAGCAAATGCTTGTTCAAAGTTTTCAAAACTCTCCCCATCCACTTTTATTATTGTGAATCCTATTAGTGTTTTTGGTATTAGTTATTGCTTTGAAGCTGGAAGTGTTCTGAATGCAATTCAGTTCAGTTTAATTTTATTTGTATAGCGTTGTTTTTTTTACAATAGCTATTGTCATAAATCAGCGTTACACTGATACATGAACAATTATAACAATTTGGATTCTATTGTCTCTAATGAGCAAGCCAAACAGCCACAGGGGCAAGGAAAAACTCCCTGAGATTAAGACTAAGAAACCTTGAGAGGAATCAGACTCAAAAGACTCGAAACTCATCGTGATTTGGGTAATAAACATAAATAACATTATATATAAAACATTTAAATAAAAACATGGAATATGTGTATGTAGAAATGGGAGAGGGAGCATCTTTGGCATGGCTGGTCGTTCTGTCTGATATCATCTCCCACAGCAGGTTCACCGTTGGAGCGAGAACTTCGGCAGAAAGAGGAAATGAATTATACATGATCTTTGGTACCTTTAACATATGAAGAACTAAAACTAGAACTAGAACTACAGGCTGAATGCTTGACTAAACAAATAAGACTTGAGCCTAGATTTAAACTTTGAGACTGTCTGTTGTGGTCAGGATGTACAAAGAGGATAGTAAAGGTTCTTTTAGAACTCATCAGTAATATTTGACTGCATGTTGACTCTTAAACAAGACATGGTTCTTACTTATGCTTTTAGATGTCTTGCTTTTGTCAGGACTAGTCCCATATGATCCTTTTTTCCTGCGTGTTTTTATTTTATTTATATATAGAAGAGTGTTTGGAGCGTTTGTACTTGACTATGCAAGTATTCCTCGTACAGTTTACAGATCATTTGGAATTAGTTGTTTTTCTTCACTGAATTCGACAAACGTTTGAATTAGTAAAGGTTTGAAAGTGGAATTAATTCCTATGGAGTCAGGGTGCTTCATTCGGTACTATCATGTACACTCTCATTTTCCTGTGTACGGTTTTCCTCAGGCTCTGGTCGGTGATTGCTGTATTATGTTCCTTGCCTGAGGGTGCGGCACTCTCCTGGCCTGCTGTCAGTCATGTGGTTAAACCATGAATACTTATGAGCTGTTGGCCATGGTTTGTTTGCTCTGACTCGCCACTGCATAATATTCCTCTCGATGATGCTATTTATTCTTTAAAACCTCTCTCACTGAAGGCTTCTGCCCATTCATTTTTTTCCCCTGTTTTTTTTTTCCTCCTTCCTACTCTCTCCTGACTTCTCTCTCTGGCCCTATAATGTGCATTTAAATGTCAAGACCTTGCATTTCCATTTTGCTCCCCTTAAGGCTGAGGCCATTTTTGTTTCTCATCTTCTTTTGTCTTTTGCTGACTCACACTCACATTAATTTCTCTCCTCTGTGAACACGTAGACATTTTCTGTTAATTAATTGCTGTCCTTGTCATGCGGTGGATGGAATTTGGAATATTAGACTGACTTGGGGCTTTTAGCATTTGTTCATGTGTCTTTGCTATCATAAATCACGGCAAGTCCATAAACCACCACTGATTCAAAGTGGCTTTATCTAAAGTCTCAGCTGCTTTGCTGTCATTTATTGAGCGTATATATTTTATTGTATGTTGGATTTGCAGGCTGGGTTGACTTTAATATGTAATTGGATCAAAGATGGCATTTAAGAATGCTAATATGAAATTGGTGATTCTTACTATAATAAAAAGGACGACTTGTAAACTGCCCAAAAGAAAGCATCTTTGTTGCATTTTGATTACTAATGTTTTATCGGACTTCTCCCGCCATTTTTCTTTGCTCCAATGAGAACCACTTCAAAGGTGATCGAAAATGTATGAAGGAGACCCCATGACAAGTAAGGCCAGGCTTTTTTTATTGCTTGTTTCGTGGATCTGCCGACGATCATATTTGAAGAATACAAAAAATAAATATATAAATTTTTTCTTTTTTTTTGGTATTTCGCGGATTTGCCGCAGTACCAATGGCTGATTTTTTTTTAATTTTTATTAATTTTTTTTTATTTTTTTATTTTTTTTATTTTTTTTTTAGCTTTTTCCACCCTCTGGTGGAGAGCCAACGGTATTGTTGTGTACATAAATTTTTTCCCCCCCAGATTCACTTTAATTTAATTGTAGATGAAATACATTTTATTTTAAAATAAAAAAAAATATTTTGATTTCCTCCTCCTTCCTTGAATTGATTTCACATAGTCCTTCTTCAGTCTTTGTGACAAAATAAAGAAAACTATTCCGTTAGGCAAGGCAATGCTCCAGAACCTTCAATGGTGACAAAAATCTGGGGATATTTCAAAATGATCTGACCCCATCGCCCCATCGCTGTCAGTGTGTTTTGGCAGTCTTGGGTGACCACACACACTACTGAACAATCAATGTGGGGAATTTGTTACTTAATCACAATAATTGAGTTGTATCTCATTTGTGTAAACAAAAAGCTTTGACTTTCAATTTACTTTTCTAATGATCTTGTTGAATTAAATAAAATCAAAAGCTTCTTTTTTAATAGCTTCATATTCATTTAGAAATATCCCCTCATTTTTGTGAGCAATATTTTCCCCTGGAGTCATTATTATTTTCCAGAGGAACACAGCCACTGCTCTTGACTATTTTGATATAAAACAAGTATTACATGTATTAATAAAAAAAAATAAGTATTGTGACCTTGTGGTAATGGTGCAACGGTTATCGCACTGGACCGATAACCAGGTTGAGGTTTTAAGTCATGGCTCTGCCATTGCTGCATAACAATGTGCATAGCAAACAAGCAATGGCCTTAACCCCTGGTTGCTTAAATTGTAATTTGTAAGATTGTTTGCTTAAGTTGTGAATCTTTTTGGATTCCAGTATCCTGCTGTATTTAGTTTAAAACCTCTGACTAATTTGAACATGACAGAAATGGCTGCTTTGTTATGGGCATCATATTAAAAAGGCACAGCATCTTCTGGTTCAGTCGGAGGTCAGACAGGCACGATTGCCCATGTCTGAAGGAGGGGAATCCGCACAGGCATATCATCCTGCAGTGGTGCAGCAGTTCCCTCTGCCAAGCCCTGTGATGCACTGCCGTCCTATTCTCTATACATGCTGTCCTCTGCCCAGTGGATTTTATGTTAAGCTCTACCCCCTAACAGTCTTGACCAGGATAAGCTGTGGTTAAACAAGATTAAGGAAAATCCATCAATATTATAATTGGCAGGGGAAGAAAGGGAGAATTAGAAGGGAAAAAAGAATGTGTACATTATTAGTGGAAAAAGTTCTACAAAACATAGACTGATAAGGCATCATTTGTCCATCCTGAGAAGATACCAGTTTAATCTCTCATCACTGTCAAAATGGTGCAGATGCCGTTGTGCGCCAACTATAAATTGCTGAATACTGAGTTAAGAATGTTTTTAACTGCCTGCAGTGCTCAGCTGTTTTTGAGCGGGTACAGTGAGCATACAGGAAGCATTGCTTCAAGCTAAAAAAAAAAAAATTGAATTAATGATCATCATGCTTTTCAGCCCCAAACCCTAAATTGAGTTTTAAATTCTACACATGCTGATATACGCTCAGCAAAATTTGCACTAAATATCTGTAGGGAATTGACTGAGGAACTGCCCCGGACAGAGTCTGACTCAGCCATTCGGTTATTTAAAGGCTCTTACATTGAAGCCTTTACAAATGAATGCTCTTCATAGAATATGCTGCTTCTAAGGTGGCATATCAAATTCACTTGATATTCAAGTTCACACCTATTTATTTACATTAAATATGTTACCTTGTACTGTACAGTATTATATTGGGCTTGTATTATACCAGCCCTGTAATTCTTCATACCTCTTATAGTTTCTTCTTCTACACACACCATTGCGTAGATAATCATGAGGTGTTGTGTTCTGTCTAATCATATTGTCAGTCAGTTTAGCGGTCTTAATCAAATTAAGTTCAAATTGATCAATCTCATAGAATTTAGTTGGCTGATTGTTCAGATTGAACTTTCAAAATCGATGGTCACCATAGAGTACTCTGTGTGAGAGACTCAGTGGAATGTTGTTAGATCTACTACATAAACATATTCTCACACACACACACACACACACACACACACACACACACACACACACACACACACACACACACACACACACACACACACGCAACAAACAAATACAGGGTGAGTCAAAAGTCATGTAAAAATCTATATATTTTTTTTGTTTTGGTGGCAGTGGTGGACCGCTACCACTATGTGGTACACCACCATATGTGGTATTTTACAATCGTTTAACCCACCATGGACAATGGAAAAGTCACTGTTGTGAACAGTTCAGTGAACAGTGTTGTCATTTTTTACACCTATCCTCCAAGGATGCGCTTTAGAGTAGTCTGGGGTGAAATGTATTTTATATAAAATTAAAAAACATTTTTTTTGCATGCCACTAAACTGAAAGAGGAACAGTAATAGAGGTAAGGTAGATTGTAAAGCTCAGCCTACAGATAAATCTTATAGGTCCACTAAGCACAAAGAGAGACAGATCAGGATGCTGTCTTTGTAGTTCTCTCGCTATACGTGTCCGTTTTTCTTTCTGTCTTTTTCTTATTTGTCTCTTATCTTCTTCAAATAATGCTTTTGTATAGCAGAGAATGGGTTTAAAGGAATGGGTTCACCAGCAAATGGGACTACTGTCAGCTCGGGACAGTTTGAGTCAGGGGTATGTGAGGGAGTGAAAAAATCTGAAGACCATACATAATTTTAATAGCTCTAAAAATGCCTCCCTGTGACCCTGAATGAATGAATGAAGCCATTATAAATGCTGATTAATTCCAGTGAGGGTCAGCTCAGCCATGTTCATTTAGAGCAGCAGCAGATTAACAGTGAAAATGTCGGCTGTGTGAAATCTTCTTATGTTATCCAGAGACGAGTCATCTGTAATCACTGTTCATGTCATGTATCAAAGATAGAAGAAAAACCCCATGCATATATTCAATATTTGGGAAACAAATTTTTTATATATATATATTTTTTTTTTTTCCTTTTTTATTTATTTATTTATTTGTTTCCATTGGAAAAACACAAATTGTAAGAAACATATGTTTTAAGTTTTCTCACTTAGTTTAATCTTTTGGTATCAGGCAAAGAACTTACTTTCAGTGCATTTAAAAATCAAGCATTTCTCTTAGTCTTCCATTGTAGGGTTTAGAGAATTCTGTCCTTACCGTATTTCATTACAGACAAACCCATAGGAGTGGCAGTCTTTGGTTATCTCCTTTTTTTTATAAATGTAAATAATAAACGCCCATTTCCCTACATCAAACCATCTTTCTTCTCAACAGCACTATAACATAGTGGTGCACCTGTAGAAGAATGAGACCGATAAGAAGTCATTTGCAAGATGCAGTGCAAGAAAGAATTTTCATACGTTTTTCATGATCTTGGCCAGGAATGCAAGGATAGGTATCATGGCAAGGAAGCGAGGAAAAGAAAATTAAAGTTAATTGAATTTACCAAATAAGACATGCCTGCTCACTCAAGAAACAATTTGAAGTAATTCTACTTGCCTAGCTGTATAATGTATATCAAATCTGTATCTAACTATGTGGTGTTATTGCAAATCGTATTAACATAAATCAAAACATCTTCGCCAGACCTGAACATCAAGTCGCGTTCACAGTATTACAGTATTATATTATCTCTTATGGCCAAACCTAAAATGAACAATCCTAAAGTGACAGTGGCATGGTAAAACTGTCTAAACCCTGTAAGGACATAAGACCCAACCTTTCCTGGGTGGCTTAGTTGTTAATTGTAAGAATTAAGTTTGTAATAATAGTAATACTAAGTAAATGTAACATAAATAAAATATCGAATGGAATAGCATAATGGATATATTTATATTGGCACATTTAAATATTTTATTATCCTGTGCAATAACATTTTGCACTCTTATCTTGCGTATCATGCTTTTGTGAAGCACAAATACATTATTCCTGGCATGGTTTGTAGAACTACAAGTTCTACCCCAAGTTTGATCCCATGTTTAAATTTACTCAACTTGATTTGCATTCTAAATTAAATTCAATTAAATTACTGTGTGTGCTAAGAATAATGTATACATTAAATCCACTTGGAATGCAACAATATTTGGGTTGGACGTCAAATTGTGGCGTCAAATTGTAAATTAATGTCTGGACCCAGGATTTCCCAGCATACCAAGAACTTGCTCCACTGGTTTATTATCTTTTCACAGTGCATCAAGGTGACAGGCTCTCCAGGAAGCACATTATGGAAAAGAAAACTGAAGTCATGGATTTGGAAGATGCTCTTCCATTGCTCTTAGGTCCAGTTCTGACACTCACATGCCTATTGTGGTCACTGCTGACAACAAAGAACCCCAAGAACCTTTTTGTTCAGGAGGTGGCCTTATGGAGCTCTTTCATGTCATTACTCGTTTACTCTGTCTTTTGTCCAAAATCCAAAATGTTGACTACGAGTACAAACTGTTCACTTTCTGTCTCAAATAAGTCCCAAAGCTCAATATTGGCAAAAAAAATCAACATTGTTTGTAATTCAGTCTGTGTTATATATAATCTAATATAATCACTGGAGTAGCAGTGATTGTATTAATTATTAACTGGTAGTACCACTGCCTTACAGCAAGAAGGTCCCGGGTTCAATCCCAGCGTGGAGCAGCCTGGGTTCTTTCTGTGTGGAGTCTGCATGTCCTCTGCAGATTTCCTCCCACAATCTAAAGACATGCGTGTTAGGTTAATTGGTGTCTCTAAATAGTGTAAGTGTGTGTGTGTGTGCGCGCGCGCGCCCACCCTACGGATTGGCGCCCCGTCTAGGGTTGTTCCTGCCCTTGCGCCCAGAGTTGCCGGGTGGGCATCGGCTGGCTCACGCCCCCTTGTGGATTAAGCAGAAGATATTGAATGAATGAATGAATAATCACTGGACAAAAGAGTTACCTGTGACTGAAATGCAGCTTTTTATTTACCTACTTTCTGCCACAATTCAAATGAGAATTTCCTGTAGGCTGGCTGGGATTTTCACCACTGCTGGGAGATCCATCTGATTGTACGCTTCGGTGCACCTTCAAATTCTGCTGCTTCGTTCACGCTATGACTTTGGCACACTCAAATGCAATCAATGTTTTCTGTCATTAAAATCTGCTTTGCGACCAATTTATTACATTTTGAACAAAACATTCACCCCACTGTACCGCCTTTTCTCAATCTATGATATCCACTGCGCAATCCTCAGATCAGTCTCGTGCAACACCATAAACAGGACCCTGAAAATACTACCACGTTAAATGTGTGAGGTGATTAATGTGTTGAGTACAGTTTGTCGCATTGATGTATAACATCATGTAAAAATACACTACAGGAGCAGATCCTATGGTTTGGAGGTAAACACTGGTACCTGTTAGCAAATCCCATGCTGGGTTTACAATGTGAAGGTCAAATGGTTTGGTTTCAAACTGAACCTGTGTGTTGGTGGCAGAGAATGATGTTGCAGTGACAATAGGAACAACAGTCAATGTTAACTATGGATGAAAAACCTTGTCACCTACTTCCATATCGTACCACAGATGCCCTACTCGGTGGTTCCTATTTAATAGATCAAGTAATTATTAATAAAACTGATTACTAATATATATTTATTTGTTTCATATTTTGTGTTTTTTCAGGGTGGATAAGAATTTGGTTATTGCAAATGTTTTTTTTATAAACAAGCAGTGCAGCCTAGATCTCCTAGATCTCCTAGAGTGCATTTATAAAACTGATAAGTCTTAGTGATGGCTGGCTCTGATTGAATTTTGGGCTTAAGGACATGGGAGTGAGAAGCCAAGTTGGCAGTTTGTGTATTGGATTGCACCCAAGGACTTGTATTTAATATAGGCCAAGTATAGTTGTGTGTCTCAGACTTCTCACCATCAGTATTCAGTACGGTATTTAAGATGGCATATATTGGTCTCGCGGTATGTGCAACATGTACTTATTTTTTATATATATTTTAGTCTCACTGTTATAGCTACATCACATGATAGAAATTGCAGTTATGTGGAAAGGCCATTGTTAGATTAGATATGTCGATGTTTTAACAGTGGTATTATGACCCTATGTAATTATGTGTAGTCATTTTGCTATGCAAAATTATAATAAATAATCAGAAAATACAGGAAATTTAATACAGTAATAAACCGTAAAAATGCTACGGTGGCAGTTATTCAGTGTGACCTCCTTTACAATTAAGCAATGGCAACATCTGGCAACTTCTTCAGGATGGCAAGTTTGGAAGGGTAGCAATCATGAAATATCTTTTTAAAAAAAATATCTTTAGCTCATGAAGATTGGAATGAAGTTCAGTGTAAAAGAGGATTATGGATGATTATGGATGAATCCTAGTTGGAAATTTTGGCATTCAGTCATCCCAATAATTTATACAGTGGGCAGCCACTGATTGTGCAAGGTCTCCTACTTAAATAGACGAGAGATGTCTTTAATTTATATAATAGGTACACAAGAATGCTGAGTAACATCCCAAGAACATCATACCTACTGTGAAGCATGGGGGTGGAAACATCATGTTTTGTGGGGCAGTTTTTCGGCAAAGGGGACAGGATAACCATGCATCGTGGCCATGCATCATGAGATTTTTAACCAAATCCTTCTTCCATCAGTGAGAGCATTGTAGATGGAACGTAGATTGGTCTTCCAGCGTGACAATGACAATAATCCTAAACACACCGCTCAAGCAACAAAGGAGTGGCTCCATAATAAGCATTTTAGTCTAGAGCGGCCTAGCCAAACTCTGGACC
>JAUZSV010160519.1:0-13257 GCA_034780495.1 Parotocinclus cesarpintoi | reverse complement strand
AAAACACACATATGCACACGCGCACACACACCATGCACACACACACACACTCACTCTTTTTCTCTTTATTTTACAGATCAAAATGAAGCTTTAATTTGTTGTACTTATATACGTTGACTTCATATTCATTATAATATATTATATCACAGTATTATAATATTCATTATATTAGTATATTCACTTATATCCTCATATAACACTACACATATTTGGATTTGTGCACTGGGAGTATCATACAAAACCATATTCTAGCATTTAACATTTTTCTGGTATTGTGAACTGAATCCAGACCTTTTCCAATTTAGTGCTTAAAATCTTTAGCAGTTAATTTATTTAGGACATTTAAACATCCAATTTTGTAAAAAACAAAAAAAGAATATTATAAAATGCTAATCAGCTAACCACTTGGTAGCATGTCATTACATTTGCTCACTTCACATCCATGACTATCACTACTAGTCTTTCTTTCACAAATAATTATTTTAAAGCAATCATGTCATATTTAAGGCAAATCATATTTTAAGGCAAATAAAATGCAAAACATATAAATAGTAAAAGTCCTATGTCAGTGTCAGTCAGTGAAGGTTCTGTATAAATTAATTATTTTTTTTAACTCACATACATTGTTTTTAGATCAATGCAATTGTGGTAGGGTTAACATAAATAGTTTGTATGTTTTAATAATTTGCAATGAAATATACAACTCTTTAAAAATGCATTTTTTGTCTTTTTAAAGTATGGTAATTAGGAAAATATGTATGCGTCCCTGCCATTGCAGTGTATGTGGCATATATCACAGTGCACTAATGTAATCATACTGAGTTTTCTGAATAATAAATGATCTCTCCACTCTTTATATGATCACTTGCAATATAAATATAACTTTTGGGACTAGTGAGGACAGAATTATAATCACAGGCTGCAGTGGATCCTTACATTCATAGCCCTTTATGACCACAATGGTTTCTGGATTACACAAACATTAAATATCTTGACTGTTAAGCGAACAGACCATGCGAACAAATTCTGTTCCAGAAAATCTCTCCAGCTGAACCCCTTTTCACAGTGTGTGTGTGTGTATGTGTGTGTGTGTGTGTGTGTCACACTCTCTGAAATTAGATATCTGCTAAAGCAAATATCTGTGGAACAAACCGAACCAGAGGTAAATGGTTTAGCAACTGTTATTAAGGTCACTGTAATTAAAACTAGATGTTAAGTCTGAACTCGGGAGTTTCATGCAGTGATATTGACAGCCAAGTGGAAACATATGTGACCAAGTTGTATTTCATCAAGAGAAATGATATATGGTGACCCATAATAAAATGCAGCAGCCACCAGTAGCTCCACTTTGCTTTACTTTGCAGTAACGTAAATCTAGTCATTTAAGATGAAATGTGAGCACCACAGTGCTGTGTAAAGATAAGTATTAATACTATCCATTCCACTAGACCAAAGGGCATTCAAGTGTACTTATTGGTTCTGTTTTCTGGTGTATTTGGACACCATAATTGGCCTGAAAAGCACAGGTCAAACACAAACTAAGATCTGGTCTCAAACTGTCTGCAACACGCAGGGTCATGGGTCAAGAGCTGCAGGCATTAAGACTTGAGCTACATGGACATTTGCTTGCTAAAACAAACAAGGGCTATTTTTAATGGATACCTTGCCAATGGTCGCACAGAACATTAAATTTATACATATTTACAAGAAAAATATATTTACAAAATCACCAATTAACAACTGTTTAACTGCAAATATTCTAAAACATTAGTGTGAACAAATATTATAGTTCATTCATTAAACAATTTGAGTCTAGTAATAGTTTATCTATACCTATATTGTGCTAATATCCATGTTCTGTTTATACAGCTCACTAAAAGCCAGAGACTTTGCTGAACATCATTTGTGCATATACCCATCTTAATAGGAATTATTTGCTCATTAATATATGAGTATGGGGCTAATTTATAACATTTTGACCAAGGCAACTGTACACATTGTTAAGATCAGGGTTAAGAGTGGGGTTTGCATTTAGTTTGTTGCGCTGTAGTCTTTTTCATTACTTAATTACTATGAAACCAATTACAAGTTAAACCTACTAGATTTATGTGAAATAACCTTGGAAATATCCAATATTTAATCCTACCATGTAGAGAAGTTTATTTTGCATACACCTGGATACAAAAAGACTGTTTGACACAAGAAGACATACCATTGTACTACACTGCTCACAGAAATTAGCGAATATTTCATTTGAAATATTATACATACGGCCATTACTATAACGATTCAGTACATTTTGCATTTACTTATACATCTTTTCAGTTTTAAATGAAGAGGCCTATGCAATACCACAACATAATGTTAATAAGGTAAATAAATCTTAGAAAGATTACAAGGAAAATGATCGTGTGTGTTCCCTTATGCTTCACCTCAGCATATAACTGCACACTTTCCTAATGGTTGTCCAATCTCATTAATGTTTTCATAAGGGTTTTGAGAATTCAGACAGAAGATAAAAAATGGACTCTGATTGGAAACCAATAGACTTCTTTAAATATAATGCTGGCAGAAATATGCCTCACGTTTGAAATAATGAAGGAGGAGCAACTTAATAGTTTTATATTAATTAACATGAATACTATAATAAGAGGTGAAAAAGTAAAAGCCCCCCCGAGAGGTTAATAATCTTTTGAAAAGTATAATTACCTAAAATTTTTAATTGAACTTAGAACAAAATCTTTCATACACACGAATAATTGTAAATGCACTATCCCGAGTCCAGCAGTGCATTCTTATTAATTCTACTAATTTAAAAGAAACTTCGTTGTGCTTCTATAAAAGACTGCAATTATAAAAGCTCCTGAATTCATATAGTTTATTTCCATAAAGCATTCTTGTTTGAAATATATTCAGTGCGTGTTCAGCAAAGCATAAAGTGCACAAAATGAATACACAGCTTTAGTTACTTAGGTTAATCATAATTATAAGTATTTGGCCTCATGAGAAGCAGAATAAGTGAAGCACAAATCTTTGCTGGTATTATTATATTCCAAAAATATTTTTAATGTTTATATTAACAGTGATAGACAAGAATGACAACAATGAGCATTGAGTTTAGTGCATATTAAAAATATCTGACTAAATAAACATTTGGAGTAACATAATAGCACTTGTTTATATAACATCAAATGCAATTACCAGATTTGTCTAACCATTATTACAGGTCACAGATTAATAAATATATTCTCATTTAAAGTATTACAAATAGTGAGATACACAAAGTTGCATCTAGTCAAGTGTTTACAATATGAAACAGCATTCATTTATTAATGAACCCAACTGATCTATACTAAATATCTTAATCTTGCACCACTGTTGACATTTAGTTTTAGCCTTATGCATATATTTCTTTCTGATTTACAGTGTTTATAAAAAAGGATTTAGATGATACAATACCTTATGATGTGTACAGCCTTCACACAAACATGTTTTCACTCAGTGTCTCAATTCATGTCTTCTGGGAACTAAAAATTAATTTCAGACCTCAGCTCATGAGCAAAAGAAAGAAAATGTTTCACTACAAATGACACTGGTCCTTGATTCATTTGAGATTTGCCCTGAACCTACCACCTACCAGCAATCAGTTGTAAACACAGCTAGAGGATCTAAAAAATCAGGAGGATATATAAATCAAGCAAAGCAGAATGACCTCTGTATGGTTCACAGCCTGAAATACATTTTCGCCACAAAAAACATCCCTGCTGCTCAGGCTTCACGCTGCCTCCATTAGGAAGATAGGATTATAAGAACAGCTCACCACACAGTGGAACCCTCCTTCAAATTCTCTGATTTTAATGTTAATTCTGCCTTTGTAAAACTACAATGAACACAATACACAAGAGATACCGTTGTCAACAAAATCTCCAATGGCTACATGCAATAACAGAGTCTTCTTTTGAATGGAAATGATCTTCAGTTGAGACCGGTGTCCATTTCCCTGTCAAACTTTGTTAACCCATATAATGCACATAAGAAAATAGCGTATGCTTAGTTTTTCCAATTTTATTGGCCCAAGCCTAGTTACAATACCAAGGACAATGCTGAATAATCATGAAAACTACACTGATGTTTTAAATGGCAATTAACGTTTATTTTTTAATGATAATATTGCTTTATGGCATGGTAAACCTGTTTGGTGCAATAACACTTGAAGTAGTAGTACCTTGGTTAGCTGCTGGAAGGCTAAAGTTTAAGGTACTTAACAGAATTTGGCCCCAGGAGAGTGGTACTGAAACTGAACAACAAAGGAAGTAAATGTTTACCTGAATAAACCAACTAGGCGAGTGGTATTTAGTCTGTTGGGTTGAGGATGTCAATTATAAATGTTTGGATGCAGGAAAAACCTTTTCCAAACCTTTTGTTGCTATCTTGTGTGTGTATCACTCATATAAAGAACCCGCAGAGGCACAAGTCAGTGATGTCAGTCACTTGTCATTCGTTGTTTAAATTCATGGAAGGGTAGGGCACCAATCATAAAGAAGAGCAAAGTATCCAAGTGTAAAGTCATCCCATAGCCCTTGGGAAATTTCTAAGCAAATCCTAACATTAATACACATCATGCTAAACCACAGGCAGTCTTTTTCAGAAATGTACCTCACATGCAGAACATTTTCCTCTCTTTATTTTTAAAATGAAAGCACTCATTAGGCCATACATTTGATAGAGGGCGTAGGTGCTCTATTATCTGTCAAACAAATAAAATATTGAAATCATGGAGCTGTTTTAAATTGAATGCTGACAACACTGTCCAATTACATCATTACACTGTATGTTAAGCATGAACCTAAGGATATTTAGGTGTTTTAACAACTAGTAATTTAGACACATTTGTCAAACTAGTTAATTACACATTCATGATTAGATTTAATTTGCAACTTATATAAAATTGCCACATCCACCAACCAATCAACTCAACTAATAATAACTTAAAAATGATATTCATGTTACTTTTGCACCCCTGAGGGACAATTTCTTGGCTGCTTTAATTTTAGAAATCAAGCTTAGATGACTGAAAGCCCATGCAATTATGAAGCTTTCTCTTTGCCACATTTCAGTTAGAGATCCGCCTCATCTCACTGGCCCCACATGCTGTTCTTCAGGCATTCACCCTTTTATTCATCACTGCACACAATTATCTCAAGAGGTTGCATGCCTGAGTGTTTAGGTGTGAACTAATAGACTATTGTCCTACTGTCAAGATTTTGACTGCTATATTGTAGATCGCCCCAGGAAAGTCACTTATTTTATTTACTCATTGAAAAAGATAATAGCTTTTCTAAAATAATGGTTGCACCTCCCCCTCATTTCACGTCACCTGATTAATATAATATCACTTATTATTTATAAAATTTATCATCAAAATACCTTGCACACAAATTTGTGAAAAAAGGCATCAACTGACTGCAGAAACAATGTCTATTCAAAAGCACGACGCCTATTTTAACCTGCAGCAGATCACACAGACATTTTCAGATTTTCAGAATGTGAAGATACATGGCAGCTTTGCATATACACGGTAGCACAGAATCTCTTTTTTCCACTGAGATCTGTTGATCTTGAATGTCGATGTTGGAGCCTTGGACACACACACACACACACACACACACACAC
This sequence comes from Parotocinclus cesarpintoi, assembly GCA_034780495.1. Classification (NCBI taxonomy): domain Eukaryota; kingdom Metazoa; phylum Chordata; class Actinopteri; order Siluriformes; family Loricariidae; genus Parotocinclus; species Parotocinclus cesarpintoi. The sequence continues at coordinate 7,584 of JAUZSV010160519.1, read as the reverse complement.
ACACACACACACACACACACACACACACATACACATACACACACACGTACAAATGTATGTGTTTTTGTGTGTGTTTGTGTGTGTTATATCTTGACTGATAATCTAAATTCTTGCATTTTGTTGCATATTTTAAAGCATTACCTTACATTTTTCTGTCCTTGTTTTCTCGCTTTGGCTTCAGTCGTCATTGTTCCTGTCTATGAAAGCCTTCCAAGGCATCCTTGGGTGAGTGCAGAGAAGGAGCTTCAGTCTCAGTGGATAATTTTCATAGACGCTCAGACACTTAGCTCTGCTTTTAAGACAAGCAATGCAGAAAGGCAAACACAAAAAAAGGAAGGCATCTTTTTCAAAAGAGTTGAGGAAAAAAGTGAGACTGGACCATTTTAGAAATGTTGACTGATTTTAAACTAATCGAAGCACCCAAAATATCACAAATTGTTCAACTGAACAGATCAGAAATCACACCTAAGCCAAATTTATACAAAATAGATCTGACTTAAAAAGATACAGGTTATTCTACATAAATATCCTGTGTCTAAGACAAATATAATGTTTTTTAAATCAGCCTTTTCACTTATGTCAGGGCTGAGCCTTTTCTCTTGTTTATTCACTCTGTCATGCGTCTCCATACAAATTAGCATACAGATGTATTCGAATATACCACAATATACCACACAGATATGTTTCAAAAACCCGTTTTTTTAAATGCTCTATTGCTAAACCTACAATTTCTCATTTCTGCATGTATCCACTTCTTGCATATTGGCAAATTCTTCTGTCTGACCTCTATTAAATAGCACTTCTTTTTAGGGATGTCTACACATATGAGTATTTTTTATACGACAAAATTGTATTTCTCAATTTACACAAAATAAGAGAAGTACTTTCTCATAGCACTTATATTTGAACATTGAAAGTGGATTGGCCCATGAGGCAAAATAACAAGAGAGCATACAGGCTAAACAACAAAAGAACATCGCCTAAGATACTCTAAAGCAAGGCATGTGAAATATTTAAATGAAAAGCGTTTGAGTTTTTTTTCCTAGCGCATAAGCTGATAGAAAACCCTTTCTGTTGGCACCAGACTGTCTGACACAAACTCAAATTGATTCCTAATTGAGTTTGTATGGATTTTGTATCCGGCTTTTGTTGGTTACATTAAGACCTGACTAGTCTCATTTTACTATGGCCTGTGTGGATGAAAGGCAACTCATATATATGTATATGACAGTGACTTGCATTATAAATATTAAAACTGATAAAATTGATTAAAAAGCACATTTTACATTTTACTGACTATTTTGCAGTATTGAGCGAAATATTATTAAATGCTGAAAATGTACAATAATGTAGAACCAATAATTCCACAGTAATTCCTCCATAATTCCACAGGTAATTGGTCAATAAAACCAAATGTATTTAGAAGTGTATTACAAAACCGCAACCTCATTTGGACTTGCAGTTACAAGATCAAAAGTAGGCTTTTTAGATGCATTATTGTTAGCAAATGACATTGCTATGCTGGGATTGGATCCTGTTCTCAGAAACAGAGTGAAACAGAAGTAGAATAAGGGTTTCTGGGAGATTTCTGGGAGACCACACTGCACAGCTGGGACAGGGCTGGCACTGTTGGCCACCTACACAGTCACATGTCTGTGAAAACATCTGCCAGCATAGATGTGGGCACTGAGTGTCCAGACCACATGCATGTCTGGCAAAGCTCAAATACTGTAGAAGCACTACTGTCTGGACAAAAGTTAACATAATAATGGTGATGTTGTGGCTGACTAACATAATTGAGTTGACCACGAAAGGTCACAATACCAAGGGACCCTACATCATTTTCCTTATTCTTTCACTTAATCAAAATCCGCTGCATTGAGTCAAGATATTTGACCACAGCTTTACACTAGGTAAGAGCTCCTCTAGCAGGGCACAGGGAGGATGCAGCTGATTTTGATTTGAGGGTTTTTTGTACTCATCCAGCCTATGTGAAGTATGCAAAATTTTAAACAAAACCAAAGCTGATCTTCCAGTGAACTGTATGTTTTTTACACAGAGAATACAAGAACAGAAATATCAGACAATATAAAAAATAAAAATAAAAAGCTTCAGGGGGGTACCAGAAAGTTCATTGGAATACAGCTGCGATGTTTGTAAAACATTAACATACTATGATATACAGGATATATTTTTTTTTGTTAATATGCTCATTGTGTTTTCCTTCTCAACTGAATGTGAATCATTCCAACCATTGAAGTAGTACAGAATATTTTTTTGTTCCAAAGAAGTATATATATATATATATGTGTGTGTGTGTGTTTTTTTTAACAAAGATTGTTTTCAGTATTTACCTGTTAAATATTTCACAATGAGAGTGTCGCGGCAAATTTCTGGACAACACAATGTTGCAAAGATTGAGGGAAAGAAGCTACTGGGAGAAAATGTCTAGACTTTCCTCAATTATCTGTTTTGCCTTCAGATTGTTTTTTTGTGTTGTAGGTGTTTTAGTAATAAGATATGGCAACATTTAATTTTCTTTTCATTTAATTTTATTTAATTTTATTATCTTGTGTATTTTCCCTTAACTCCATCATGCACATTGTGCTGTTTAGCATCCTAGTCCTCATATATATAACTAGTTATTTATTTTTATTTTTTTTCTAAAAGTCTATCCACACAGTCTGATCCAAATAAACTTATCCGACTGACTGCCCTTGCTGTCACAACCTTGCTATTTTATCCAGGCTTGGGTCCGGCGCTGAACTGAGGAATATGGAGAAAGCTGGAATGTCTGAAGAGTGAAAGCTCATGAAAACACAGGCAGAGCATGTAGACCCCACAAAAACTAAGTCCAAACTGGGAATTGAACCTGGGAACCACTTGTGCCACTTCCCTGGCAACAAGCTAGTACCAGCACTAGACTGGGTACCAAACCCATTCTAGAGATACAAATTCAGATAATTCATTTTGAAAATTTGAAAAACAAGGAAAAATATACAACGTTTCTGAGCAATTTATTTGCTGGTTTATTTGCTGTCTCCCAGTTTTAAATTCACATACTCTCATTTTTAAATACTGCCTCACCCTTTTAATTTCCATTTGGTTCTGTCTGTTTTTTCTGTATGGATTATTTCACCCTGTCTCTGTCTTGCCCTTTCTGATCTTCAGCCATCAGCTTAATAAAGTAGTGTTCATTTTATTTTTTTCATTCTCAATAAGGCAGTTTCATTTGCATCTATTTTTGTTGCCTGGTGTTATTATAAACTTTGCAGCCACGGAGGCAGAATGAGCATCAGCAGCAGAAGTCACTCGGTCAGTCCATGAGCAGTCCTTTTAGCAGCAGGGGTTTGTACCAGCTGTGGTGGAATTTGTAACGCAGGGCTTGCATCATTAAACATCTCTTTATCATTCTTTCTATTCCCTCTCAATCCTCTTGTCTCATTCTGTTGAGCATCTCTTCAAGCTAACCTGTGTTCTTGACTGCCGCACCCAGGAATCGACACTGTAAGAGAAGAAATGGAGTACTAATGCTGCAGGGATAACATTTAATTTCTGATTTCTCCATGAAATTTCAACAACAAAAATCATGTCCTGGTCCACCTACTGGCACAAGCACAGCATCAAGACACTCAAGCTCCACACAACTTAAAGACCCTACAAGCACACATCGGCAATGTGTCTGCGCCCTATTGGTCATGTCAATACTGAGTAAATCATAATATGGATAGATATGATGAATGATAAAATCTGATAACTGCAATAAATTTCCACTTTCTTTATCTGATTACTTAATCTGATTTCAGATCAGAATATACTGTATACATGACCATTTGAATAATCAGATAATTAGATTATTGGCTCATGCAAGCACACACATCTCCAGAGGCTGCAGGATTCTTCTGTTAAAAATTATTATTGGGTCTTAACTGCGCGATTCAGGTTATCACCTACAGATACTGGTGGGAAGCCGTTCCGACTGTAATCCACACCTTTGTCTTGTTTTCATCCCTTGTGCTCCCAGGGAGACCCCAAGGTTCTCCCAGTGGGCAAGTTTAGCCACTTCTTTTGTAAAAAACCTGCTGCCCTCCAAGGGTTACATAACCAACATGTGCATTATGGACTGCTTGTCTAGTTTTAGCAGCCAAGGCTGTCAACTAACATAATTGAGCTGCTGTTCCTGAAGAACTGAAGCTGGGGATCAGCACCTGATTCACCTCCAGTTACCATCAACAATGCGATCCTCAGTACCAATACACAAATCAAGAGTTGGACAAGTTTTTGTCAATAAACTGCCAGGAGAACCAGGGACTGATGCCAAATCCTTCCATGGCCAGATATAACACACCTCGACCACTAAACCACCAGTATTTCATCTTTTAAGCTGTCCAACCAAATGCTGGATCTATCATTTTTCCCCATCTCACTGCCCAAGTTTGTTGTCCTGGGCTCTCTGGACAAGACCCTGGCCACATGATAGGAATGTTGATGGCTGAATTAACTTTTCAGTGAATCCTGGAGTCCCAGCCAAACCTCCAGCCTCACATTGATTCACCAGCCCATTGAATGTGCACACTGACAGCTCATTCTCAGCAGATTATCATGGAAAGTTAAACCCCAATTTTACAAACATTAATCACAAACTTTAAATAGTCATTGCTGATTATAGTCTCCTGATTTTTATGTCTTGTTGAGATTCTAAAATTTGCATTCGTTTTATCTTCTGTTTGATTTTTTTTGACTATGTTTGTGCCTTAGCATTTCTGTAATTCAGCCAGTGTGTTTTGTAAAGCAGTGTTCATTTCTGCCTTCTTTTATTTCTCAACACTCATGACACTGACATGACTGGCATGACACTCATAGCTAACATTCCAAAACAACTTGCATAGGTAAATTTCATTTTGATTTCTATTTTTAAAGGTAAATAACATTTTTAGAGGTATTATTTTAGAGGATAGAGGATTTTTTTAAAGGTAAATAACAATTGTATCCATGCCATTTAAATTATAGTTCATCCTCCATACACCACACACCATACAAATTCTGTTGTCCTTTAGAGCATCTTCCTAAATATTAATTAGGTTACAGCGATACGCCTTTTAATAACCACATTACTTTCTGTGAAACAGGTCGTACACCAAAATTGATGTCGACCAGACATTATATTCCCATAGTCACATAATATTTTTATGCTACTGTAATGTAATATAAAAAGTTGTTTTTTGGCAAAGAATGTGTCAGAGATACTGCTAAAAAAAGAGTTTGCTGAAATCGACAAGGCACTTAAAGCACTTAAATGTATTACACAACACCATGGTCTTTCAGAAATTAAAAAGCATACTTCTTTAATGATCGAACAGTGCATACTCCATCCAATCTAGTAGATACTGTTTAAGTATGCTATTTCATTCGCAGTCTTCATATGTTCCTACATATGCAGGGAGTTATTGCAAAGTAATTCAACATTCATAAAAGTAAATTAATTTTAAAAATGACATTTAAGTATAAATATTTATGGCAGTACAAATACACTTGCTAAAACTTTTGCAAAAAAAAATGTAACCAGCTGTTCACAGCGGCAACATGTGGAGTTAAAAGGCACATTTTTATTTCCTATTTTAATTTGTAATAATTGTTAAGTCGTTGCTCAGTCGTTATTGGACATTGATTGGATGTTCGTTAAAGCTTACCTGTATATACTTATCTATAGTAACAACTGTCAGCAACATATGCCTATCATTTTTCTGTCCCTTGTCTGTTAAAAACTTCAACACTGAACAGAAGGATGGAGGACTTTATACTGTACGTAGCTGAGAGAGAGAGACAGGACATCAGCTGTAAGCTCTCTACACAGGAGTGACCGTTTTACCCTCTGCTCCATTAACACTCTCATGAAGTGGCTCCTCCATGTAAGGATGCCAGTGAGTGGATTGCATTTATCATCTTGTATTACAAACTTTAAGTTCAATGTGGCCCACCGCTGGTGACTTAAGGTTGTCACTGATTTCCTTTCCTGTCATGGTCAGGCTGGAGTGTTATCAGTCACAAGCAGTTAGTTGCTGCACTTATTTCAGGCAGTTCTTTGGCCCAAGAAGTGACTCATTTTTTCTTTATCAGGATAAAGCATTTACTGAAGATAAATAGGGGAACAATGTAATTGCAAAATATTACATGTTATTTACTGAAGTAATTGAAATTGTACATTAAAATTATTTTGTGTATGGATTCATACTGTGAATTAACATAATTGTACTGGCAGAATGATGCCCATCGTGCAGGCAATCTCTGGCTCTTTGGACAGTCTCGTCTGCATCTGTACATTTCCACATTTACAAGGACTGTGCTTCAATGAGGCACAACTCAACTTTGGTCCAGGAACACATGAATAGGGTTAAGTTCCTGGTTCAGGTGCACCTGGGCATGCTTCTTGTACTAGCTATGCATATTTAACCTTAAATAACTTCATGCTTTACCAGAAAATTTAACAGGGATCTATAGCCAGTCGTGTGATTTATTTGGTTTAATTCATTAAATTATTTATATCAGTTATTCTGCCTTCAAGTATTGTCATAGCCTGACTGCTTACTTGGCTGCAGATTTTGAATTTATGACAGTGGCAATGGCCGAAAAAATAATAGTAAAAAAACATGGTTTTCATGTTAAAATTGGGAATAAATAGAAAATATGAACCATGCTTAAGCAATTATGCCTGAAAATAAACAAATATATAAATAAACATTGTATTAAACCATGACTTTTCCTATTAATGTAGTGCTTAGAACCTAACTAAAGTCATACCTAATTCTGCTCTGATATATAAAACAAATTTAAAACCTTTATTGGATTTACTAATCTAGTATCTCATATAGGTTCAAAGTAATGGCAAAAAAAACAGATTGTTTGTTACCTGTTTGTCACCAATAAACAATTTGGTCTTGGAATACATACTGAATTGTGCAAAAGTCTTGGGCATTACATATTTAAGTTTTAATGGTCATTGGATTTGGTAGTAGTAGACTGTAGTCCAATCTGACTGTAGTCCAATCTGTTTCTCTAAATACTTTCTTCGTCCTCTTTGTTCTCCATTGGCCAGACACTCCCTACACCCCCTAGGACCTGCACAAATCAGGTACTATTTGGGTGGTGGAACTTTCTCAGCACTGCAGTAACACTGATGTGGAGGTGGTATATTAATGTATATCAGTACACTGGTATCAGTAGATCAGAGACCAGTCCAAAAAGAATAAGCGGAATATAAACTGAAAGGTATAGAATATATAAACATGCTTATGCACAGTATTGTGTATGGCTAACTGAACATTCATGATTTAATGAAATCTGAGCAGAATAAACAAATCCTATTTGTCCAAAACTCCGATGTATAGGCCTGTGTTTTTGATCTAAACAATTACCTGTTTAACTGACAGGGTATTTAAAACGTTTTTTTTTCAGGTTTCACCAGGTAATTAGTTGGTAGTTTAATGCTAATAGTGAAACATAGATTCCTTTGCAGGTTATGAATTGTCATAACCTGACTAGCCATAGTGGCAAAATTGATGTAAAAACCTTTGCTCACATAGAACC
>JAUZSV010160421.1:0-13257 GCA_034780495.1 Parotocinclus cesarpintoi | reverse complement strand
CCCCCCCCCCCCCCCCCCCCCCCCCCCCCCGGGGGCGGGGTGTCGTGTTCTCGCTGCGGCCTCGCACCGAAGGACGTTTACATAACCCGGAACGCCGCGAAATGTCACGTGCCGATCGGGCGCCGCAGCTGCCCAAGCTACGAGGCGTGAACCGCCGGTTATTTTTACTTCTTCTGCCTTTCAAACGGACGACCTACATTGCAGGCTTCAGCTGTGACCTTCGGCCTACTTTCCTCCTGTTCGCGGGGCTGGAAGTTCCTCGCTGGCGTCTGTGTGTGGAAACCTGATAGGGCACCAGCGCCGGGCCAAAACAAAGCTGCTTTTAGGTCCGGGGTTCTGCTGGAAAATGGTTTCTGTAGAACCGAGATCAGGACGAGCGCGGTCGGTCCGTGAAGGAACGCAAACAATGTTTTGAGGTTTAAGATAAGAAGGAATTCCAGAGAGGAAAAAAGTCAATACCATAATCTGGTAAAAAAAAAAAAAAAAAATATATATATATATTTTTTTTTTTTAAAACCCAGTCAAACGTTAACGTGGTAGGAACTGAGAGTCGAGGAGAAAAATAACCGGAGAAAACGAGGTATTATTATTTTGCACTGCTTCATCTTCTCAAGCTTCAACATGCTGTATGGACCTTCTCACCTCGTTTAGCTACTAGTAGTAACTACACACGAATAATGCGGTCCAGTCCTTTTTGGTGGCCTACTGGTTAAGGTACTGAACTATGGGCCAGAAGGTCCAGGGTTCAAATCCCACCTCTGCAACAGCTGGGTCCCTGGGCAAGGCCCTTAACGCACCATTTACATTTAGGGTATTTAGCGCCCTTATCCAGACAACTGATACAGTCTTACAATCCAAGCAATGGTGGGTTGAGGGCCTTGCTCAAGGGCCCAATTGTGGCAGATGTGGGATTTGAACCCTGGAACTTCTGGTCCAGAGTCCAGTACATTAACCTTTAGGCTACCACAATCTTTTCTATACAGCACGCCCCTAAAGTGTGGCCATTTTCATCTCGCCCCGAAAACACCGTTTTGTAAACATGGCATTGTGGACTCTCTGCCAAGAGGTACGAGCGGGTCGTGTTTAGATCTCAAAATCCACACTGAAATGTTTCACTTACGACAGCATTTATACACCGGGGAAGCCCAGGCTGCTAAACCGCCGATCCCAATGCATGCAGTTTTGCTCGTAAAACTCGACGAACAAATGTCAGCATGGCTTGTGGCTTCGTCATGGCTTGGAGTTTTGCTTTCCTAGACTCCATGCCAAAGGATTCAATCGTGCACGATGGGCGACGAAGAGAAAATTGGACGTCCCGAAACGGGACACGCGGCCGTAATTACGCCCCAGCGCAACTGTCAGGAGGAGTCACTTTTCCCAGCGCTGCATTTGTTATTTCAGTGCAGAGGTCAACAGGGACGTGTTTTTCACATCTGCAATCGATTACGCCATGAGGTTTGGTGGCTGCTCTTCCAACCCTACCTAGAGTTTAGCCGTAAGATAATACCCATTCTTGCCTGCTTCTGCCACCTGGTTCTTATATTTACGACTCATGTGGGGGTAAAGTGTGAGGCCAGGTACCCACTGATATGAAAGAGGCCCAGCCTGGACCTCATGGAGCCCTGATGTTTGGGCTATCTCTGGTAAAATGCAAGGTAATCCAGTTATCACACAGACATCGGGGACTCCACTGCGCCCGACTGACCCGGGATCGAACCGTGGCGGCTCAGTCCAAACGTAGAATAGAAAACTTTATTTGTCTTTGCATATTTGTCATTGCATTTGGAGTGACAGGAAAAAACAACGCGAGACAACATACGTCCATTAAACCTTCATAAAATAATAAATACAAATATATAATAATATAAAAGTACTAGTAACAATCTATACTGCTCATAAAAAATAGGAAAATATCTCATAATGAACTACCCCCTAATTTTAATGAGCAGTGTTTTTTATTATAGATAATACATTCATCTGGCAACTTTTCACTTAATCCACACGGTGCCCACCCGGCAACACTGGGCGCAAGGGCAGGAACAGCCCTAGACGGTGCACCAGTCCAGTCTATCAGTTATGCTGATATGGTGAGTAATAAGTGATTTATTCATGGGGGTGAATTCTAAAGAAGCAGGTCAAACTGGACCAGAGTGCCCCCACATTGTGTTTTGTAGGGTGTATGGTCACCAAAACGGACGGACAGTGATGGGGCGTGGGCAGGATCAGATTATCCAGCAGTTCTTGATGTATTTCTTTTGAAATATCCCTTAATTTTTAGGAGCAGTGTATATATTTCATAAAATAAATTCTAAAACAGTGATTTATCTAATCTAAGACAGAAGTTAGACTTTCGTACAGAACATGCACATCCAATGCAATAGTGACCAGGAAAAAGCGGGGGTTTAAATCATGAACAAATATAATTTAAAGGACTTTAGGATTTAAGCAGAATCCGGAACACTGAAAATGAACTGCGAAATGGAAAAGGAAACACAATCTTCGTCGCCGTTGTTAAGCGGACCATGACTCGCCGTTTTAATGGTGACATCAACATCAGGAATTCGTTTTTTCCCCGACTTGTAAATACAGTTCGGGCTTTACTGTACTAAAATCACGTCAAGCTTTCTCACAGCATCCATGCTGTTCGCTGGCGAGTTCGCTAAAGTGTAAAACCACAACAATTTCGCCGGCCAGAATCCTGAGCGTATTTTTATCCCTCTCCTGCCGAGGTCGGCGCAGTGCCGCTCGCAGATTTGCGTTTGCCCAAGTTTATGCAAAGTCAGGCTCGAGTGGATCATCGGCCCGTGAAGTCTATAATGCAAAACTGTTGATCGCAGCAAGTTCCGCTCAAATTAACATAATATCAATTGCCGAATCTCTCCGAAAAAAAAAAAAGATCGGTTCCTTCCCTTGCTCCGTCTTTTCTGCTCCGTCTCCTTTTCTCATTGCTTTTTTTTCACTCCGTTTCATTCTCAGATCCTTAACTGCGGTATCTTTTTACCTTCTCCTTTACCCCCTTCTCCCTGCTTCACTGACTGTGCATTAAATCACATTATTTACCTAGACCAAAAAAAAAAAGGCGGAATAGGCCGCGTTCAATTAATATAAAATATGTGCTAAACCTTTGCCATTGCTGCCTAGCTTCGTCTGTAGGGAATGCGGGGCCTATATTTGGTAGCAAGGTGTCTCAAAAGAACATCCATTTACGGCGGGCGTGTTCCTCGTCCTTGTTTAATTTTTTTTTTCCGTGGACTAGAAATAGTTGGGGGGGGGGGGACGTATCCATTTTGCGTCTGGGGAAAAAAAGGGGGAAATGAGAAGCGAGGCGAAAGGCAAGGAAGGGCGGCTGATGTCAGAGCGAAATGAGGAACAGCTGGGACGATTAAGGGAGGGTTAGAAGTAGGGTTAAAGGAGTAGATTGATATTCCGTAAGCTCGTTCAATTCCTTTTTTTCCATCCCAACCCCCCGCTGAAACATCTGGCTCGCGCGAATCAAGATGCCCTCCTGCTCCGACCGAGCGGAAAGCCACCCTGCCATCAGCAAGGCTCAGATAAAAAAGTCTTTGAGCAATGCATTTGCCTCAAGAGCACTTGACCTTCAAGATACTGCCTTTCTTGGACTTTAACCTAATCAAGATGGCCTCGACTGATCGGCTGCTTTGCCGACTGCCCCGTGGCACACATACATACCAAGATGTACATGGTTCCATTTCGCTTTCTACCTTTACACGCCGAGGTTTCTGTCCAAAGCGCCCGACCACTTGCCTTTGCCCTGCTGCTCTGGCAGAAATATCTTTCACGAATATCTTTCACATCTGGTTTAAAGGGAGGAAGGCCTCAAGTTATGAAGCCATTAATCATACGTAATTGAGGCTGAACATAGAGGTAAGGAAGGAATATTGGAAATTTATTATTGGCTTTATTACCTGTCAGTTGTGAAAGGATCGTGACCATTCGGCCTGCTCCCGACATCGGCTGAGGTAATGTGACAAATCGAGTGCAATCAGTCTAAAACAGGCTGGTTTTATTCACTAAACCTGGAACAATGTCGCTTTTTTTTCACACAGGAGGCCAGACACCCTGGGAACCCTGAACTGCCCAAAACTGGGAGGTAATCTGAGTGGAATGGGAAACTCTACAGAACCCGGATTTCGTCTAGAAAGAGCGGAAAGCATTCTTGACCGGTTTGCCAGGACGCCTTGCATCCTGGTATCACAGCTCTGAATTGCAGAGTTTTGAAAAACTGCTATGAGGGTGCACTGGATGGGACACTGGGGGTGTGAGGCCAATTTAGGGTGAGCAGGGCTTGCGAGGATTGCTGTGAAAGCTTTGAAAAAAACAACTGTGCCTGCACGGGATGCCTGACCCAGGTCGGGGTGAACCATGGGATACAAACATACCCTAATAACCAAATAACCTTTTATTCTTTACTCATTTTCTTATCTAATAGCTAAATCCAAGCGGCCCAAGGCAAGGACGACCCTAGACGGTTCTCCAATCCATCTTAGGGCACACCAAGGGCACTTCAGAAACACACGTTAATATAACTCATGTCTGGAATGTGTGAGGAAACCAGAGTGCTTGTGTAATCCACGAGGAGAATATGCAAACTCCGTACACACTGCGCCCGTGTCACGTGTTTGGGATGGACCCGGGGAAGCTGGAGCTCTGTGGTGACCGGGATAACCACTGTATCACTGTGCCGCCTCGCCAAATAACCGATGATGATGATGATTAGTCATTTATTAATTAAGATCACAATATTTGTGCTGCTTTTATTACTGACTGAAATCCTGATGCTAAGGTATTGCAAGATACAGACTGGTACCCAGGAATACAGAAGCCCACACACACCCACACACACACACACACACACACACACACACACACGACAGCTGCAGTGGCTATTATATTCGCTGTTGGAGTGATTTGCTCTAGCTCTAATCTGATAAGTGTTATTCAGTGCAGGTCACATTCAGCTCTCATTCCATACAACTCTCTCTCTCTCTCACACACACACACACACACACACACACACACGACTGCAGCACAGCAGCCCGGGTACAATTGCAAGAGAAAGTCGGGAACCCTTCGAAACTACCGTGCATATCTGATTTTCTTTGAAAGACACAACAATGGACACATCCTGCATAAACCAATAAGGCACTTTTCTTAGAACGTAAAATTCAGAGTACAAACATCCTAAAAAATGGATTTGCCTCACCTAGGGGTCGAACAAACAAAGTTTCGGAGAACCCGGGGACTTATATACTGGCCCTTAAGCATTAAGACCAAATCGGTTCCTGTTGTGTCTCACACCCAACTACTCTACTAAAAAAAAAAAGCTTTATTTCTATCATCATGCACGGTTCACCAGCTAAACCTGGGCCACGCTACTGGTAACCAGTATAAAGCAGAGGTTATCGTGCTGGTCCATGTGCTATGTAACAACAAACGGGGCATCATGATGACCACTCAGCTCTCATCTCCTCGTGCCACTGGGCCTGATTAGGCTTGACATTTACACGAAAACACACTGATCCTAAACAAGCGCTCTCTTTTTGTGGCAGCGCTCTGTAACAAACAGCACATGATTTCTTTCTCCGCTTTGTTTATTGTTTAGAGTTGCTCCAAAGCCCTGGCATCATTTCTAAGTAGTTGCTTTATCTAGTCAGTGTTCATCTTAGGCATAGAAATGTCACTTCTGTACAACCTGTTCAGGTTCAGTTCAGGTACAGAGCTTTAAACACGGCTCAGTCGCTCACGTGTTCGTTTATGAGACGGGTCCTGACGCATGTCGACGACGAAGAGGTGTTCGAATTTTTAGATATAGTCTTAATTGCAAGATTCAGGGAACAGCAGGGCCCTACTGATTGAAGGGGATTAGGAAAAAGTTCAAAGCTGCGCAGTTATAAAATCCGCACCTTGAACCGTTGCTTGTTTGTTTTTACGTCTTTCATTCATATTATTCTTGCTGTTGCACCGTTAGAGCAGCAATTCGTTAAATACGGCGTCTCTTGGTGGTTCGATTGTAAAAAAAAAAATGTCAAGTTTAGAAATAGAAAAAACAGCACAAATAAACATAGATTAAAATAAATGCATAAATGCATCAGGGCTGTACTGGTCTAGCATGAATACGAGTGCTCTAGGTGTCTTTAGTCCCCATTCCCAGCCCCTAAATTGGGTCTCGGCACCCCTGGAATTCAGCAATTTAAAAAAATGCCTTTGGCAAGATAAAAAAGTTAAAAGATGAAAATAGAGCCGTCCCTCCTTGTCTTGCACATGGTATGATCCACTTTCTGCCTCTGAGAGAAACTGTACCAGAGGTAGGACTCCCTCTTTATTGATTTATTTTACGTTGTATTTTTATGGATTTATTCATCATTTATTGTCTTTCTCTCTAGGAAAATGTTGTTCGTAATACTTTATACACCACTTGTTGCTTCTGTTGCTCTCAGGCTCGCCATTTTTCAGTCCCGGTGCTTCCCCTGCTCAAAAAGTGCGGGGATGATCGTCCAAAATTAAGTTACAAGAGGTTTTGGTTTAAGAAATAAGGGGCTGGTCACATTCAGCACCCCTATAGATCTTATCCTAGAAAAGGGCACGACTGCCATACTGGTTCATACTGGTTCCAATGGTCTGGTTATGCTGGTATTAACAGAGCCCTCTTAATCTATGATAGGGTATGAATGTTAGCCATATGAAAGCCACTCAAAATTCGGTGCCAAGAGCACTACAAGCTAAATTCAACCACTTTTTTTGGGGGGGGCAGTTATAATTTTTTCTCAAAGACTGGCTTCTTATCAGAGGCTATCATTCTAAGAAGCTAAAAGGAGATCCTGCATTACTGAGATCTCTCTTGAGACAGTCAGAAGCATGCTAACTTAGTTTTGATGTCCTTCCCTGCATTTTGAGGCTGTAATTATGAGACCAGGCAACTTGAAGGAACATCTGGCTCAGAAAATGGCCCGCTCTTGGGCTTCGGCGCTCCAGAAACACCGAGCCATATGGTGGTGATACGCCTGAGATGGTTTGACCCCATGAGAACGCGGTGCAACGTTACACACGAGTGTAAACCGAGCTTTAGGTCTTTCCTAGGTGTGGGAAAGCACGTCTCGCCATGAATAGTGCGACCACTACAGTGCTAAAACCGGTCCGGCCTTAAAGTGCATGAAACGTAAATACAGAGGAGTCCACAAACAAGAACGCCAAGGAGAATCGATGCTGAGAACTCCATCAGGTACGCTCAGGATGACACCCATTATTTTTGAGGCATGGCTTTACAGTAAAACAGCTTTAAAGAGAGTTCCAGGAACTTTTTAGTCCTTTTGTGCGTACGCTATGATTAAAGTTTTATTTCCACGATGAATGTGGCTTGACTGCAAATCAATATCGTCCATCATCTAGGTTCGACCACAGAGATTTGCACAGGTTTCAGCCTTTCATTAAGGAACAGTAACAAAAACGATCAGCAGCAGAACCCACTCTGTTTCTGTTCAACTTCCCAAGTCCAGATTCCACCTGCAGGATCCAGAACTATCAGAACTATCGAAGCTTTCGGTTTGAAACCTGACCGTAAGAAAAGGGGCCGTGTCAGCATCAACGTTCCCATTTCCATGGTCCAAAAAATATACACTGCTCACAGCTCAAGATTTAGGGGGATGCGTTTCCAGTACCGAAGCTTCCTGTCCCAGTATAGAACAGAATTCCAGTGTCACAGGTTGTTTCAGTACCGTTTTAGTACCAAATATACCACATCGGTACAGCAATGCATCTTGTCGATTCAGTACCAAAGGTATAAGCAACTGGACCGTCCATTTTTCAATCAGCCAATGAACCAGTACCAAGATTCCCAGTTTGCATCTCACACAGTGGTAGTCAGTTCCAGTACCAAAGCATCTAGTGCTAAAAACGAAGCTTTGATAAAGAAGAGTTTCCCTTTTTATTGGCACCAAGCTGTACATTTTGGTTGTGAGGTTTTGTATCGGTTCTAAGGCCAGACTTTTTTAATTATTTGTTCCTCGGATGTTCCTACTTAAGAATCTACTGAGGAGGGAGGGAAAAAAATTTAAATAAATCTTTATTTTTCAGCACTTTTCAATTTCTCGAGGACTACGTGGAATCAATACAAGGAGGAAGAAATAAAAATAATTACAAAAAAATAATAAAATCTATTTAACCTACAATTAAATTAAAGTGAATCTGAGAATGAACAGAAGAAAACCGTTGGCTCTCCACTGGAGGGCGGAAAAAGCTAAAAAATAATAATTTTTTTTTTGGAATTTCAACCATTGGTGCTGCGGCGGATCCGAGAAACAAGCAATAAAAAAAGTCTGGCCTAATGTAAGTAGTACACATTCAGCATCGGTCGTTTCCAGCCGTAACTCGTTTTCTTGTGAAAATGCTCCTTATATTCCCATTACAGAAGGAAAAAAAACTATATGACTATGGTCACGATCCATTTGGGTCGACGACCTGGCCTTTAAATGGTCCATACCTCTACTGGATTCCATTTGCAATGCCAAAGTAGCAAAGGATGCTATTTTCCTGTCTTCACATCCATTGCTTATTCAGGATGAGCTTTGTTTGGTCTAATGGGTCCTGACAAGATTCATAAACTATTGCTTACGTAAATTGAGAACTTGCTAATACAAGCCATCCATCACTCAAATCCCGAACTTTGCCGACTTCCAGATGAGCGTCAAACTGCCTAATTGAATTTCATCATTTTCCATCATTTGCTTTTCTTAATGAAAGCACTTAGCCTTCTTAAAGCCACGTCTTCATGAGACCGGGGATCCATGAGGCCTTATGAATATTTAACGCCCAGCCAGACTGTCTCGTCTCCCGAACGGTCCCAGAAGCTCAACGCCGCCTGACAAGAAGTCGTGACCGTTACCAAAAAGTCACTAAAAAAGACGGGCGAGCACGGTAAGGTTCGAAAAGCTGCCCGGCGCCAAATGTCAGCAATTAAGAGCTGTTTCGCTGCACCAACGAGAACAGCTAATGAGAGCATTAGAGAACACTGGAGGGGGAGAAAAGAGGGACTGATTTCAATACATTAGCGGGAAAACAACTTGGCCGCCGTGTTCTCTGTGGACCCCGACCTTTTGTCTGCGGAGGGAGCTCGGAAACGGATTTGGGTCTCCTGGGTGAAAAGAAAAGCGGTAGCAGGTGGATCATACGTCTTTTGTTTTTCAAAACCAAAAATCGGACTGCCTGGGTGGTCGAGATGACGTAGGAAAGTCTGGGTGTTTGCTAAAAACAGCCGTGGCTGTGGAGCTCACTTACAAAGGAAAGAGTTTAGATTTTTTTTAAAAAAGGACGTCAACAGCCCAGACCACATGACCACGACCAGTCCTCACTGTGGCAGAAGAGAGAGCCCATCAGGCCAACGTCAATAATCGATCACACCTGAACACAAATAGCAGTTCTTCCTTTTCATCGTCAGGAATCAGGCAAACACGACCACGCGGGAAAACAGCATGACGCCAGCTAGCGACTTCAGCCCCGCAGTGGGACTCTGGCTGCGTCTCGAGGCTAGCCATTACCGAGCGAGACGAGGCCACAACGGAGCCACTGGGGACGAGGTACGAAGAAAAATACTGCTCTGTCTCTCTCCTAATTTGTAATGCTGCATAAGAGCTGGGCATCAATAACAACAGCTTGTGTTGCTACGGATATGCGGCAATTAATGACAGCGTTACGTTCTGTAAACGCTCAGGTTGTTGACCAAAATGGACGAAATAGTTGCGCAGTCTATGTATGGTCTTTTGGGTGTATTACCTTCTGGTTCTCCTCTTTCTAGCTATGCTGCTAAAGTAGTGCTGCCGGAGTCTCATGCTGCACACGGCGTCAGTGATTGGTAATAGATTTTGTGCTCTTAATCAATAAGTAACTACATTTTCTCTTTTCCCTCACACCTAGATGTCCCTCCACTCTCCCACCATGCCCACACCCATGCCCAGGCCCCACCAGAGTGCAGTAACTCCCTCCATCATTCAGTTATCAGTAGACGATGCTGAGGACTCATTCTCCTAAATATTTTACATGATTTCATTTAATTGTTATTATTTGCTTAATTTTACTATGCTTAAATGTTTCAGGTAACTTCTAGCCTAGACAGGGTCCCTTTTAAAGTCTCCCAAGAGGACATGCAAACACCAGGGTTGCCAGATCCCACAAGTCTATTGAAACAAGCGATTTTGTACAAATCAAGATTTTGCTAATATACAAAGAGAGAGGGGTTTATGCATAAGGAAAAGAAGCGATTTCACTTCAGAAATAATCCCCAAAAACTGGCAACCTGCAACGAACCAATATTTGTGATAGACATTATAGAAAAACAGGCAGCTTAGAATATATGGACCTGGCAACCATGGCACACGCATGATGGACTCCTGCCCTTAAACTCCCACCTCTGCTCAGCACTGATTGGCTGTTTATGTCCGGATTTATTAAAGACATTTTTAAGGAATGTTATTCATTCTTAAGACCTCGGCAGTTAATAGGATGTTCGTTAGGGATGCGAGTCGCAAATCGATCGAGTTGATTAGTAAACAAATAACAGAAAGTAGCAGGTAGAAACTGAGGGACAATTTGCACAGTTTCTGGGGTTTTGCTATTTTTTTTTGCTAATTTAGTGTACAGTCCTACATAAAGCCCTCTTTCCTGTTCTTAATATGTAATGGGGAACAGACACGGGAAGCAGGTGGTGGTTCTGGGTTCGGGGTTCAGTGTTAAAACAGAACAAGTTAAGTACTTAAAGATGTGAGTCAGATAGGAGACGATTTCCTCGAGATGATTTTGTCACATTTCCTGGCACACAAAGCAAAGAATGAATATGTGGGTGAGTTAATTAGGGGGGTTTGAGGTTTTCGATCCTATCAAAACACTATTAAAGAGCTATTGAGTCTAGTAAATGATGTTCCCCTTCAGTGGGGCTTTAAAAAAGGGAGGATTCAAAGAGTGGGGACAGCTGGATTCGTTTCAGAAGCTCTCGCCTGGGTGTGCAGACCGAGCGGAAAATGAGCTTTGAAGAAAGTTTGGTCTCAATAACCCGCTTCCTGAGAGACAACGTCTTCGAAAACCAGTGGGAAAAAAGAGCAGCCCTGAGCGAATGCCAGAATTCACCAGAGTTACGATCAAGCGCTCGGGCTAGCGACAGATTTCAGCCGTTTTAGATTTAGAAAGGGGGCTGGATTTGCTATTTCGGTCACGTCGAAAGGACAAGGCAAGCACGAAGCCGTGCGGCAGGTCCCTCTGCGGTGGGACTTTGCCCCGCAGGTGAGTTGGACCTGGAACATTTGGACATGCACTGGGAATAAGCTACTTACGCTGGCAGTAGTCCTTGCCCTCTTCGAAGCCGGGCTTGCAGACGCATCGCCCGATTGGCACCAGCCAACCACCGTCGGCACTGCAGTACATCCTCGGCGCCTCGAACTCCTCCGAGTCGTTAACGCACGATCCACCAACCTCGACCAGCGCCGAGTCGCCCCCCGTCACCGTGTCGGGGAAATAAGCCAGGTTGTGCACGGCGGCGGGGCATTTCTTATAGAAAACGCGCAAGGAAACCAAGGCGATGCAGGCCCCGACGTCCTGGAAGGCCAGATAGAAGCCCTTTTTGCTCAGGTTGCTGATATCCCGGACCTCCGTGTTCAGTTTCATGACCCGGTCGCCGACGTCGGTCTGGGTAAAGCTCTCGTCGGCGGCGATGGTGTCGATTTTGACGTACTGGCTCTCCTTGATGAACCACAGGTTGTCGCTGTTGGATTCGTGGTAGTACATGTTGAAGGTCTCTTTGCAGGTCCCGGGGACGCCCGGCAGGCTGTTGCAGTCGCGCAGTGTGAACTTGATTTCGATGTAGATGCGCTGGGCGCCTTGGCGGCCGATGTGGCGGGTGCGGAGCCAGTTGTTCTGGTTGGCCTCCATCACGTTGCACACCTGGTAGGAACGCATCGGCGTGTTGCGCTCGTCCATCACGCTGATCTCCTCCCACTGCGGAGGGAAGAGGGGGGAGTTAGAAGTGCGGCTTATTAACGCGTATGCATTTAAACGCTCAGGTCTCTCGACGGTCTGATGCTAGGCCACCACGGTAGGGTCAAGCCCAGCAGTCCATGTGCTCCTGCTTGGCATGAGAAACCCCTGGACCCTGAGCGTGACGTAAAACCTAATAAAAGATCAACAAATGTACAGTTTTTAATAATGATGCAATGCGTTCTGGGTATTGCAGTTTTTTTTACCCTCTAGCTCTAGATCATCTTCAGATTTAACAGCGGAGGACGATAACAGAAACCCATCAGAATTTTCTCACTGGCTTCAATGAAATTCGTTAAGTTGTAAAGCGTTTGGACAGAAGCCCAGTCCCCTGTGTCTCCATATGCTTCCACTTGTCAGCGGTTCTCTAACCGAAAATGTTCCTCGCAAGAGCAAGAAAACCTCTCCATTCCTCACAACAGAAGGACAATAAACATGATCGAAAACATTTTCGTTTAAACAGAAAAATTCAAACGCTCCCATATGTCCGCATACTTTTGGCTGAGTTTCAGACTATGCACTGAATTAAATGGCATGGCACCAAAACAACCCCATACCCCTGTGCTCGCTTGACCGGGGCTCCTAGCATGCAGGCGTACCCAAATCTAAGCCAGACCCCTAATCTTGTTTGGGACGGGGGTGGGTTGCCAGACCTGCATCTCGGTTACGTTGAATCCAGGTTTTCTTTGAGGTACAGAGAGATGGGTTATGCATTTTGGATTGTGGGTTACCAGGGGTTAGGATTTGGTTTCATCCTGACTGATTTAAACTCTAGAGGACTAAAGAGGGTTAAAATTGGGGTTCGATTTTTTTTACGAGTCACAATAAAGAAACTAGACCATGAATCGTAAGGAACCGAATCGTTTATCTTTACGCCCCTAGTTTGACCCCCTAAAACAAATCGTTCTGTCCTTTTCCCCGAGAGTTAAATGATACTTAAAACAAGAGTGCAGGTTTCCGAATTTAATACGTGATTACTGTATGTTTCCAAAATACAGTCGAATCCGGTTAATAGGACCATTGGTTAATGGGACCAGCCGCTTATTCGGACCAAATCCTAAAGTACAGAAACAAACCCTATTATATACGTGTAATGTTATCCACTTATTTGAACCAAAATTCCGCCTATTTGGACCAAAGAACATGTACAGTATGTAATATCCGTGAAGAAACTCTTCGTCTCTGGCATCACTACCCGAAAACTCCCGAGTTTCTCCCCAG